>JAPYZE010000144.1:0-60387 GCA_030522805.1 Leptomastidea abnormis | reverse complement strand
GAGCGCCGCTCCCGTCGAGCCAGCCACAAAAGCCGCTCTTTCTGGCCCGAAAACACGCCAGGAAAGCGTATTTTCGGCCGTAGGGGGAAGAAAATTCAAATAGTTTACCCTATAAATATTCACGTGTAGGTATTCTAATCGATGACGATCGAATGACACCGCACGACTTTTCGCGTTTATTCCGAAAATTCAAGAGCTAAATATAAACTCTTACCTATACCTATACTGGCTTTTAATTACACTATATACATACATACGAGGATATGTCGGAGAAGTAAAAAATACGAGAGATGCTGTGGCCTTGAGCAAGGCTATGCTATATATAGATACGTCAAATTGCTACTGCGTTTGTTGTTAATGCGATTGTGTGATGATGCGCGAGAGTTCAATAAACTAAAACGTCAGATAAGAGCGTTGATGATTATACATTTTGTAATGGTATATATAGTCTATATATAGGGACTGTAGAATCAATTATGATATTCTTTATCGCGAATTAACACTTAAAAAATTATATCAGATCTAATACTTGTATATCTTGTATTAAACTTGTGCCGGAAATAATATAATCTTGTCTTTTGTATTTTAATATCCAAAGATGTATAGCGATCGCGTTGTTGTCATTGCCAATATGTTACGTGTGAAGTATTAAGATGATATACGATGATATACTTTATTTTTATTGCTTGCTTATGATTAAAATTTTTTTTGAGGACTTATTCATTGTGTTGAGGTTGCAGATAAGAAAGTTTAAAAGTTTTATGTGCCTGAAGTAGGATAATTAGGCAATTTTATTTGTAACTAGGAATAGGGCGGTGTGATTGAGAATTTTAAAAGTAGATTAAAATTTTATGAGTATAGTGTAACATGTATTAGCTTGTAGAATGACTAATAGAATTACTTATATATTTATACACTTTGTGTGAAGGAGAACTAATTTTTTTTCTCAATTTTATCTAACGTTTTTTTATGCAGATTATTTTCCTGTTACGACTGAGTAAAACTTAATAAAAAAAAAATGTTATTGAATTTTTATTTAACTGAATAAATTCTCTTTCTTTTCTATCATCAAAGTTTACGTAAGATACTGTAAATTTATTATATAAAATCGAATTAATGCATTAAAGATTTCTAGAATCATTAACAAAATAAATATTCAACATAAAATCAAAGATTAAAAATAATAATAATAATAAAAAAGCAGATATTATTTTGCAACCAACTTTACAAAAATAATCACGGCTAACATTACATATTATAAGCAGTATATAATACATATCACTTCAATTATAAAGTGTCAAGGCTAGCATCGTCAAGGAAGCGTATTATAAAACAATACTTTGTTGGTATTATTTATAGAGCTTGCACATAAAAAAAGGATAATTTATAAAAGTGAGAAAAAAAAAATACTCATTCGCGGTTCTAGTTTTAGGTTTAACATTAACTTCGTGACTATATAGCTGTATATACTAGACAATATAAAATAGCAATGAAGCAGTGACCGCGTATTTTTAGCGAAACCAGACCCTATTTTGGACCACCTACAATATAGTACTCAAATCCAAAGAAAATAAATAAATTAGTGGAAGAAACAATCGTCGGGTCAGCAGCAATAAAAAAGAAAGAACTAGAACACGTTTGGTTGGCATAAAAAATCGTTACATTATCTTCCGGTTATTTTATTATGTCAAGAGAGTGTCGTGTCGTGTAGTGATATATACAAAATTCGTAAAAATATCAAGCATTGTTTTTTTTATAACTATATGCTTTTGTCATATTTTTCAAATTTATAATACAATCAAAAAAAATATCTATAGCGCGTATATTATTGTTCTAGCTATTCTTATTACATATACAATATAAAAACAGCTGGCTGACATCACAACGTAACGTATGCATTTGAATTGCGCGATTTTAAAGTTAGCTCCTTTACGGCGTATACGCGGTTAAATTTATTGCTTAACTTTATGTGGCATATATGACTTGTCTATATATCGTCAGTTTTGCTTATACGATTTGGTTGAGCAACAAAAAGCTGTGGTTTTATATTATGCAGAAAAGTTATATATATGTATGTGCAAATACGTAAAAGAGAAGATATATCCAAGATCTCTTCCGGTATGTTTGTGTGTGTGTGTCTGAGCAACAGTTTCAATATTTTTTAATTTTACAGGATGCAGCTTCAAATTTGGCTGCCTTATAATATAATGTACCAGACTCGATAACGCTTTTATTTATAAGTATTATTAGCAGCCAAGGTGTGCAACAAGTACTTTGATTATCGTCGACAAAGCAAGCGGATGCTGATGTTTAAAAAAAAGCAACCTCATTGTATCTATCTCGGTTGGCATAAAGCTCGCACACCAAAGACGAGTATAAAAGCTTAGGATATCGTAATAGGGAGATATTGTTGCTTGAGACTGCAAGCGATCGATGCCCTCGTATATACGTATAGTTTATAAAGCGACGATGAGATAATACATAGAGGACAAAATACGCTCTCTTTCTCTCGTGAGAAAAAGAAAGAATGTAAGTATATAGTAAAAGAGATGGGAAGGCGCAGCTCTTGGTGATAAGCTCCGCATATTGATTGCAGGGATATATAATAGTTATAGGTGGAGAGACGACGATTGGAAGAGACATTCGCTCGGGGGCGTGTGTTATATATATGTATCTGATGTATATAATACTTATATAAAGTAAAGAGGAAAGAGAAAGAGGCGCGGTCGAGTTGATATATATGTATGTATATAGTCTTTGCTGCTGCGGTAGACTCAACAAGTGCGCGCATCTTGTTGTGTATTGACGGAGACTTTAAAGAGATTGTTAGTGTGTGTATGCACTCGTTGATGTTATAGTATGATTGATCGAAAATGGATTTGAAGATATGTTTAAGTTTTTATTATTGTAACAAAAAAAAAAGTAAATGCGGAAATAAAGTAATGTAAATAGATATTTAATAAAATTTTTAAAAGAAAAAAACAATTTAAATCGTAGGATCAAGGATATAAAGAATAATGAAGCTGTCAAGAAAGTGAAATACTTACTGAGAAGCTATTTGCAAAGATAAAAATTTAATTAAAAGAAAAAAAAAGAATCAAAGAAAATAAATTTAAAATCCATTGAGTGTTGTTTATAAGTTGTTTAAAAAGATATACTATGTCATTAGAGAAAAACAAAAAGATCGAACTGATTTGTAAATGTCTAAATTCATTTAAATTAAATTAAATCTAATCGGATTTTAATATACATACACCAATACAAAAATCCATTACTTTTCCATTATATATAAATTAACAATCCTAAATAGCACATGTATAAAATTCTAAAGACCAATAAAATGTATTTGAAAGAAAAAAAAATTAATGAAGAGATATCCATTGAAAGATAAATTGATTGGTGGTGACTTTGAAAGAAGAAACGAGTATACACAAGTAGTTCACGCTCAATTGCTAAAATAAGTGTTCAATGCCACCCACTCTCTCATCGTCACTCTCTTCCCCTATACAAGTATGATTCTTTCAAAAACTACCCAACCAATAATCTTTCACTAAAAAGAAAAATTATTTTACCTAATCTGTAGAATACATTGTCAAAACTACCACATCAATTTAAACATAAACAAATGAAATAAATTTAACAATTATTGATAAAAAAATTCTTCAATATTAAAAAAGCATCCAGGAATCACAAATTTGATCTCGGAATTGCATTATGCATTGAACATATCCACGATCATAAGGAGAAGACTCACACCTGAGCTTGCTTACAATAAAAAATATCCGCGGCTTCAGCAGCTGGAGTCTGGACGTCTGGAATTGCACAGCAAAACAAGTTATTCACAAATCAACGGTAAAAGTTACCGCATAACTATACAGACATCCCCAACAGTGGGACAAGGACAGCAAGTCAGTGGCTTGTATATATAAAACTCCTACACTTGGTCATCAGAGAGATAATGTTCCTTTTTCTTTTTCTTTTTTTTTTGCTGAATCCGAATAGATGTAGTGTAGTAAGTAGGTGTGACCGCGTGTTCTCTCTCTATATGTGAGAAACGTCTATGTACGTTTATTACTCGATCTACGCGCCATCTCTAACGTATTATAGACCTAAGTCACCTAAGAACAAGAGATGAAGCGGGGGTGAAAGGGTATCACAGCAGCTGCAGCAGCAGCAAACCGCTCGTACAGGTGTTAGTGAGCATAATAATTATAATGTATGAGCAAATCTTACATTCCGCAAATTCCAAAGTTTATTTACTTATATTGATCGTTATCTCGGTTATAAAACGTTTTTTAAATTAAGCTGCTAACGACGACGACTCCAAATTTTTGAAATCGGAGCAACACACATAACCGGCTAAAGATGAAAGACGCTTTAACTATATCATATACCTATACCTCGAGATAACTATACCTATATATCATACCGGAATTCCGCATGCTCCTTCTCTGTGTGCTATACAGAGAAATGCATGGGAGAGAAAGCTGCATGAAAGGAACGAGTTGTTCTCTCTCTCTCTCTTTTTCTCTCTTATAGAGTTGGCGCGTGCGTCGACGTATAAATGTAAGAAAGAGAGAAAGAGTAAGAGCGATTGAAAAATCTAACCATAGGAAAAAGAAAAGAAAAATAAAAATAAGGGGGAACACTCACCTGGTCGATGGGTACACCGGCAAAATCAGCAAGCCAACTGAATGTCCGAAAACCATCGTATTTCCAATAATCTTGTGCACCGTAATATATAATACTTGGCCCACCTCCACCTCCTCCTCCTCCACCCCCATCTCCTGCCATGGTTTTTCTTAACTATATAGCAGATTTGATCCTCGTGGTTTGCAGGAGGCGAGCCCCCTGCTCTCTTTCTCACTTTTTTATTCTGTACACTGTAGAAATATATAATTTCTCTTTTTTTTTTACACACAATCAACAACACTTATAGGACTAGCAATAAAACAGGAGCAGTAACAACCAACACTTATTATTATTCTTCTCTCTTGATTATCAATTGGTCCAGCTTCAGATTCACAATATTGTATCTGTTATAAATGTATAGATATATTAGTGTGCACTTTGAATATATCTTTTATAGGAAAACAAATGTGCGTGCTGCGTGCAGTCGTTTTATCATCCGCGAACAATTGTAATCGTATATGAAAAAGGGAAGAGAAGTTACGCGAGGAGACGCGAGACACCGACTAATATAAAGCTACAGGCGTAGCAGCCGCGGGTAGAATAGACCGGCATCGCGGCAGAGACGCAGCAGCAGTGGTGGCAGCGGCGCGCGCGTGTGGCGGTGGATGGCAAAGAGAGAGAAAACGACGAGCCTGCGCGGCTACACGACGACGACGGACGATGGACTTTGGCGACCTGCAGCTGCAGTGTGTGGGTGTGTATTGTATTATATATAGATATACTTATATATACAGGAGTTGCTTTATACTTTTCCCTCTCTTTCTCTCTCTCTCTCTCTCTCTCTCTCTCTCTCTCTCTCTCTCTCTCTCTCTATTACGCACGAGAGATAGAACGACGTTATATATAGGATGTATGGTGCAGGAGTGTGGTGTATATCTGTATGTGGTGACTTCACTCCGTCCGTGCTCCGTTGACTCCGCTCTTATATTAGTCGGGTGCTCGCGTAACACAACAACCCGTTGAACTGCTGTGCTCTTTTTTTCTCTCTATGGGCTACACATATATTGCAGCGTGTATGGTTAGGAATAGTGACTGAGAAAGAGAGAGAGAAAAAAAAAAGGATATCGAGAGGGAACTACGGTTATACCCCCTTTTTTCTTTTGTATATAGGTTCAACACTCTGCGAGGGGGTAAACTTTTATAACGTTTATTTCCGCAGTTATTGCTAAAAGGGAAGATAAAATGGGGAAAAATAGTTGTGTACTACACTATATATCGTGTGAAAGTTTGATGTTTGTAATTTTTAAAAATTTGGAGCAGCAAGAATAGATTTTTCGACAATTGAAAAAAAAAATTTTTGTTTTTAACAAACAGTGCTTTTTTAAAAATCTATTGCTTTAAAATCATTGGATGTAATAATGTAATTCCCTTTTTATTCGATCTTTTTTGTTTATTTTTAATTTTGATGACAGATGCAAAGTTTGTTTATCTCTTTTTCTTTTTTTAACCCTTCCCTTCTGGTTAATATTGAAAGATCGTCACGATTAATTTTGACAGTTAGAAATATAACGGGGATAGGTATATAAAAACGTGAATTTTTTTATTAAATATATAACGTTACTTACTCGACGAGTTGCACAAGTTCTCAGGCCTGCAGATTACGTACACACACACACATGTAAGGAACCAACGATGGTGTTTTGGAGTTCATTGAACTCGTGCATGTGCAATTTAAAGGTCGACTGCACTTTCATTCGGTGTTTTCAAACGTATTATGATCATGGTAACGCGTTTCCATGACGTTGATTTTTGACAATACATTATAATAAGCGCAAGAGTTGCGTCAGCCATCAAAGAAGAAAAGAAAAACAATACATTGACGCTTAAAAAAAAAATAAGAACAATCATATGAGCAGATTTCAATCGTTGAGATCTGATGAGTTACAAATTCTAAATTTGCATTTGGCAAGAGACTTTAAAAATCCGTCGTTATACCTGCCAATCGGCACATATGTCACGCAAGATCGTATAAAGCTGATCAAACGAAAGTGCGAGTTAAATAAGCGTCGATACGATAAGCAGGCGAAAAAATTCATAGCTTATACAAGATTAAAAAAAAAATTACTTTCACACAAATTTAAACGTTTAAGGGTTTTATATAAATTAGTAAAAAAATTGCTTGTGCAAAGTCATTCTTAGATACAACACGTGTTACGTATATTATACGTTTACGTTGATGTATTTTATTATTTTCATCTTTTTTTTTTCTTTTAAGTAGCTAAAAGTGAATGTTTAAATTCATGAAATGACCACAAATGACGCAAGTTATCACGCGCGTGATAACAGAAAGAACAATCTACATTTTAAAAAGGTAAAAGGTTTTGCAATTTAAAATTACGTTGAATGTAATTATGTTTATTAAAAACTTGACAGTCAGCGCGCGATGTATCATATATTCGTTATTGTTTTTGTGAAAGCTTGCGAAAAAAAATTTAAAAATAAAATTTGTTGATTATTCAGATCTTTGGAAAAAAACAAAAAAGCACGTATTCTAATAGTAATTTGAAAAAATTTGCAATTTGAGCATCGAAATGAGTTTTTGGTAAAGAAGAAAATAAAGAAAATTAGAAATACCGCAAAGTAACGTAGAATCTCATTAGCGCAGCTGTATTACTAAAAACTTATTTAAAACTCGCAGATGAAAAACTCACCGCGCTAACTTTTTTAATCGCACGAGTATGGAAAGTTAAGAATCTTAAGAAACTATATATAAGTTATAAGTGAGCAACAGTTGGATTTGCGCGAAAGGTGAAGGACGTGCGAAAAAAACTGGAGCAATGAAAATGAAGTCACGAAAGAAAAATTTTAAGTGATGGTGTATATTATATTGCTTCTCAATTTCATTTATAGCGTTTTATTTTTGGAAGAAATAAATTTCTGTCTCAGTAAGTATATCGATATTTTTGAGATATATAACGAACAATGAGTCATTGTGTGATGTACAACGTGATCTTTAGTTATTGCATTACTCTATGAAATTTTTCGGCACGAGCTTTTTTGTTGTCGTCAAAACAATCGAATCTCACGTCATCTGTTTCATTAAAATAATTAATTATAATGAGTTTTTTTTTTTAATTTTTTCACATAGAATATGCGGCATAGAGTAAAAACGCGAGATTTCAGCTTACTTTCACACGCGTGTGTGTGTCGCGTCTTAAGGAAAAGCTCTCTCGGGTAGAAGTAACAGTTTATCCGATCTCTTGAGCCCGCACTTTCTCTCACTCGCAGTCTAGCCAGCTAATAATGATCAACATCCTTGTTCGAGCAAAAGTTCAATTGCCCAAGAGTGAGACAGATCGAATTGCACACGTCGGCCAAACTTGATCCGGAAGTTTCTTGCTTGTGGCGGTGGTCGATGACTGCTTCTTTCTTTTTTGAACTGGTACTTGAGGTCTGTGTATGTATAATGTATATATAGATGGCTCAGATTGAGATAAAGGTTGACCTTGATTGTAAGAGATGCTGAGTGTGATGATGATGATGATGCTGTGAAAAAAAGTTAAGAGGAGAGTTTTTATGACAAGGGTCTTTATTGTGTTTGAAAGGAAGTGGTTGATTCTATTGAATTTGATACATTTTTTTTTGTAATGACGTTTTATTGGGAGAACTTTAGATTTTTCAATAGAAAATGTGTTTAATCTGATGAATATTTATGGTTAAATGTCATTTGGATTTATAAATAAGCAACAAATCAAATCTAATAACTAAAAGGAAATTTTTTTAAAGAAGTAAATATCAATATAACAAGTTATACAATTCAATTTAAAAATAATTTATTTTAAATTTTCTACAAAATTGTCTACAATAAAACAATTTCATTTTAGACACAATAATTCTGTGCCACGTAAGAACAAGAGATTATCTAATTTTTACCATTCCAACACTGCTATTGTGTGGATAAAATACATTATTCTTATATAACATTGATATAATTTTAAAATTTAGACCAACAATTTGATCACTAAGTATTCACGTCATATAGGTTGACAATATATTTATTATTATATATTCAATAATCACTTTAATATTATGCACACAATTTACTAAAAATTGTTCAAAATTTTATGAAAGACAATACTTAATAGGCTATTAATTTTTCATAATTAAATAATTAAATGACTTCATCAAAATTGAAATAAATCGCTAAAAAACAGACTTTTAATCTCAACATAAATAAAAAAGACTAGTTTTCATTAACTTTGTAAAAAGTATTACAGCCTATTATTCTGCATTGAAAAAATTGTAAGTTAATATTTTTAATAGACAAATAGAAATATTAAAAAGGTTATATATAATAAAACGATTAATATAAAATATATAACGATTCTAAGGTTAAAATTGATTAATTACTTCAAAATATTGTATCTAAATTTATAGCTTTATTATGCTTTTCTATTATATTTTACCTCTAATTGCTTTTACGTTTGTTTAATTTCAACAAATATTTCAGCAATAAGACCAAATTTTTAAAGATATTTGTCAATACTACTAATTCGATCAAAACTATCAATACAACCTTCTCTTAAACTTTGATAATAACATTTATTTAATTTTAATTTTATGTAATTTCAATTTAAATCCAAGCAACTCTGAAAAAACTCCAGATAAAGCTGATAACAATACAACTTTTGTAATTGTATATAAATAAGGATTTGCTGATAAGCCAGAAATTTTGAATGGGCTTTCAAGCTCCTGTAAAATAAAATAATTAGTAAATTATAAAAAAACAATACAAAATATTCTAATTATAGTTTTAATAATATTTTTATACCTTTATTAAATCTGCTGCTAATTTTAAAACACTGTTAGCAACCATAAGCTCTTCTTTTTTGTGCGGTTTTTGCTCAATTTGCAAATAAAGATTTATCTGAAAAAAAAAGTATTTTTTGTATTGTCACATGATTTAGTAAAAATAAAAATATTAGTTTTACATACCTGTTCAGTTATTAAAACAGAAAGATTTCGATACTTTTTGTTTATTTTTGTGCCTAAAGTCATGAACCTTAGAATATATAAACCAAGAGCAAAGCTCCAAAAAATAGCTTCAATATTATAATGAGAATGCAAACTGTCAAGATCCTAAAACACAATTTTTATGATAAATATGTTGTCATATTTATTATTTTATTAAATAAGCACAGTTACAAACCTTAATTAATTCAAATGAAACAAATGAAAGTAAAATTAAAGTTATAATAAATACTGATGAGACAATAACATCAACTGATCTTTGTGGACCTCTTCTCTAAAATAATACCAATAGTAAATAAGAGCCACAAAATTATGCTGTATCAATATTTATAATCACAATAAAATTAAAGAATAAATTTATACCTTTAAATAAGACCTCACACTAAGCCATGTCTTAATATTTCTAACTTTATTTAAACGGAAATGCGGTAAATCAGATTTTCTTGCACGTCTGGACGATGTCAAGTGCGAAAAAAATTTTGCGTAAAGTAATCGTTGTTTGTACGTACGTTCAGCAACTGTTAATAGAAAGAACAAAAGAGATGATAAGAAAAACCTTTCCACTGCCGAAGAGAAGATTATTAATCGATCCCTATATTAAAAAAAAATTAGTTTAATAATATTTATTAAAAATTTTAAGAATAATAATAGTTCTACAATTTTATTAATAACTCACATTAAAGATGAGCCAAAAGCAATGTCGGTTATTTCACAAATAACATTAGAAAGGGTCTCAATGTTAAGCAATGAGGATTCGCCTAGAGTTAGGGAACTAATAACAGTATTATTAATAGAATCTGCTCCAAAATGATCGCTCACGCGAATAAATGAAGGCACTAAAGACAATAAAACAGCAAGTATCAATCCAGCATAAAAATTGTCTAAACTTTCTGACATTGATTCTACTTTTGTAATTATTGCTAAACTAATATCAATTACAGACAGCTCAGCTTTTTTAATATCTCTGTGTGTCCATATTGTACATGAAACTGCAAAAAATCAAATTTAATAATTAGAATTTTTTATTTGAAATTTATTGGAATAGATGTGATTGAATAATAAAAATTAATTTTTTAATCATACCTCGTTCATGCGAAGCACAAGGACTTAAGAGTACTGATGGCGGCACTTCGAATTCGCAAGCAAGTGGATGTTCTAAATATTCTTCATAATTTAATCCTGTATCACTTTGGCAATCAGATTCTTCAAATTCAGAACTAAAATTTAAAGAACTAAAATTATTACACGTTTTACAAAAATTAAATTTTCACTATCAACTGCACAAGATAATTATTATACCTGTAACTACATTCATCACTATTTGTTGTTACTCCCATCCACTCAGTTGCAGTTGTTGCATCAATCAAGTGGTTTGAAATTTCTTCACAGTCACCTTCTTCTTCACTATCACAGCCTTTTCTATCATCCCTAGAACTTTGAACTGACTGATGCTCACTGCTCTAAAATTAAAAAAAAAAATAGTAATTAAAAAGATTACAAATGGAATATTATAAAAAAATTTACAAATAATTTATAAATAAATTATTCAAAAATATTTCAACAATTATAAATTAATATTACTTACTGGGCTGTCATAATCATCTAATTCATTCTCTTGAAGATTCATTCTTTTTCTGCAAGTTTCAGGAGCTATAATATAAATTATATGTACTTATGAGATCCATTTCGTTATTTTATAAAAATTATAGATTTTCTTTTATGAACAACTTACAGGAAAAATTTTTTCTTGATACTTCATTTTTCTCCTTGGTCACAGCATTAGTTTGATTGTCTTTATTTTCAAGGCTAGAAACTTCTCTATCATTATCACTTGAGCCATTTCCATTTAAACTTTCAAAACCATCATCATCTTGGGGAACAACCATTTCATCTTGATTTTCTACTGAACCATCTATTACATCTGTAATTACATGGATTTGTAATTACAATGTTCATGGTAATACTTTAAATAAAAAACATGTGTTTTGAAATATACCTAGCTGTTTTTCCACAACCAACTGTTGTGTTGTATTGGAAAGCTCTAAACTTATTAACGAATTTTTCCTACTATCATTTAAAGAAATTTCTTGTATTGCACTAGAATTGCCTATCACTGTAGATTCAACTACTTTTGCAGCAAATCTCACCGATGGTGATACTTCACTGTCTACAGAATTTACTTGTTCTGCTGCTTTATCCTTTGTCAATTTCACTTCCTTATTTTCACCTAAAAATAAAAATTAATATATTAAAATATATGCTTATATATTAATTATGAATTCAGTTGTGTTTAAGAAAATTATTTAATTACGCATATTTTTTCTTGATCTTGGTTTGTTGAGAGAAGAACGATTGTGCCTAGAACGTCGCGTTCTTTGTTTATTAAAGTTACTTAAGACTGCTGGGCCAGAGTTTGTTGATACAATTTGAGAGTGTACCATGCATAGTATCAACATCATTACTGCAGGTATTAATACTTCAGATAGAGTAACAATCTACAAATATTTATAAATTATGAAATTTAATTCATTTTAAATTATTCTTTGAGTGTAATAAATAGCAAATACTAGTTCAAATTAATTATTACATACAAAAAAAATTCAATTATTATTTATGAAATTATTATGCTAGTACTACTATTAAATAAATTTAACATTCAAAGAAAGTGTATTAAGAAAGAACTTGTATTCTTACATCAGATTCAGTTTCATTAGGATCATGATTGAAGTATATGTAAATATTAAATACTTGAAAGCTGTAGAGAAGTAAAAAGAAAATATAAATGCGAAAACTTGTTTGTTTAATCCACCATTGTGCACAAAGTGGCAAAAATAACAGTCTTAAAATTGCAAGATAAGCAACTGTCACAAGTCCATGTTTAGATTTGGCTTTGGGAAAGGTTGAACCTATATTTAAAAACAATCAATAATCAATCAATAATTTATAAACTCAAGCATTATATTTAAATCATTACTAGTATAAATTAAAATACTCACCTCTAACAAAATCAACGTCAATCAATTCTGTTTTGAATTTAGCCGTTTTCATAGGAACATGAGTAAGCCCAGAAAATATCTTTTGTTCTACTGTTTCTTCCCATAATTGTTTATCGTAAGATCCAATTCTCTTTTGATACCTATGAAAATATTTTATAAATTAGACACTTTAACAAGTTAAGCAAATTAAAAAAAAGAAATAATAAAAATTTTACTAAATTAACAAAAAAAAAAATATATAATTAAACAAAATACATTCAATTGATGTCAATCAAGTGTCAGCATGCAATCTGATCTCAAACATTATAAAATAGTACAATAAAAAAAATTTAAAAAAAAAGAGCAGAACATAAATTGACAAAACAAAGCAATATAACCATCTCTTTATTTGCACTTGGAAGCTGCCAAGCTTTTTAAAATGAATCTCGTGATTCCAGAATTATGCAAATTTTACCGCATTTACCGAATGACAAGTGTCGCGCATAAAAGTATCAAAGCAGACAGAAAAAAGAAGAGAGAAAGAAAAAAAAAGATTTGCATAGAACATCACTATTGTCATACACAACAATGACATTTGTAAAAAATAACAAATACAGTAAGCAAATCAATAACTTATCATTACAGAACACCAAAATCAAACTCACCAGTAAATGAGATTGTTGTACGTCATCTTGAGTAGGTATCAGATAGCAGCAACACGGCAATCGACGAGATATCGATTCCGGATGCCGCGACTAAGAGTCAAGGACGTCGTCGTCGTCGTCGTTGTTAGCGGGACCGAGACTAGATAGAAATATTAGAGGAAGCTGCTGCTGCTGTGTGTTCACATCTTTTCTGGTTGCTATCTTTAACCTACCGCTATCGAGTACCTATATATACCCAGTAGCAGCAGCAGCTTAATACAACCACACCGCAAGAGACAACTTCTGCATGTATTAAATGCGCTACTCTCGTTATTACACTGACTGCAGTAGCAGCTCTGTATCCGCCTTTCTCTTACTAGGTACTGCCAAGTCAATCGCTCCACGATTTTATAAAGCGCAACGTTGATTCTCTTATCCCTCCTACTGTGCTACACACCGGCCTGCTGCTGCACCAAGAAGTCGGAGTTGCAGTCCTGTTGTATCTCGAATAATCACTGTGTGCTCCGAATCCAATTTTCAAAAAGTTCTCTTTCTCTATTTTCCCTCTCCATATATATATATATATATATATATAGGTGATCCTCTGTCACTCAGCAACAGCGACGTCGGCTCTCGAGAGGAGGCCGAGTCGGCGAGTCGTCGCCGTCGGCTCTGGAGCAGCTAGGATCTGCCAAAGCAATCTTGCTTGACGTCTTATCGCGCCGGCGCATCTATCACCAAGAAGAACCTTGCACTTGCAGTAATAATAATATACTCGTAGATACCTATATACTTATAAGCCGCAGTAATTTTCCATCAGCAGCATACCTATAAGTCCTCTGCTTGCCAACTGCATTTTTGACTTGTTTATATATTATGCTGCTAAATTTAGTTTTATATATCTGCTATTCCTTGGAGGCGGAAGTTTTTACCCTTTCGTAAATTTTATATATGTTCTATTGCTCCGATTTGGATATAAGACAGAAAATGACTCCATTTGATTTGATAGGTAGTCCTTTTAAATATAGCTTCTCATGATTTGATAAACACGTTGGCGTATAACGGCTCATATTTTAGTTTGACCTACATTCTACTTCCGCTGGAAAAGTATAATAATATTAGGTATATATAAGTGTTTTTGGAAAAGTGACAGCGATATAAAAAACAGAGAGAAAAAGAAAATTGGAACTTGACCGACTTATGTTATATTATTATATGTGATGAAAAAATGCTTATGTTTATATTTTTCCTTTGTTGATGAATAGCCGGTCGACCATATAGCTTTTAAGTTTTTTATTTTGATCTTTTTTTTCAAACATCTTAGTTGATGTATACAGAACGTATACCGCTTTGTAATAAATTTAAAAAACTTCTCCAATGTGACGCAATGATATGTTAGGCAAACATTACGAGCTACTCGTAATTCAATCTTTTTTTTTTTGCTTAGTTTTGTGATTTTTTTGTACACGCGAACAAAGAACGCAAAAACTTGCATGACGAAGTTTAGAAACAGCTATATTTTATAGAGCAATAAATATATCTTTTTTTTTTTAAACGTTAATGAGTAACAATGTCAAGTTTAATATTCTTTTATTCTTCGAATTTGATCTATAAACCATTTAGATATAAATAAAAGTTATAAAAGACAAAAGAACTTGAAATTATTCGATTTATTAGTTTTTTTTTAGTTTTCATAACAATAATGCATAACGTTAAAATGTCAAAGGTAAAATACTTACTAAGTATACAATCCAAGTAGATAACATAAGAAACTGTCCATGTAAACAAAACAAAATGTACAGATCAGCTGATCCTTCCCATAAACGTGAGATATACAGATAATATGATAAGTATATTATCGGAGCAAAGCAAAGAGAGTAAAAGTAGCACACATTTTATAAAAGTGGTGGGAGTATCATCGTTTGCGTGTCAAAACGTTACACATCAACTTCTTTAAAAATCCCCTCCGAACATTTTCCGTCTGCGGATTACCAATAAATAAGTAGGTAAGAAGATCAATCATATCGACAGTAGTGAGTCAATGTGTCTCTTCTAACCTATACAGATAAACATTTGCTTTCATTAGTGCAATTAAATTAAGTACATTACACGCTCCAATTTTTAATATCGTTTTAGATTTATTGTAATTATTGGAATATTTAACCCACGTAACAACGAATTAGATATGAGCCAGGTTGGCAAAACATCTGGCTCCAGTAACAGCAAATCTCCAGATACACGTTTATCCGAACCATATGCCGAAAGTTGAAGTATGTTACTGGTGGAACTGCTGGTACTCTTGGTCATCCTTGGCCGGGGGGTATCATCGACCGGCGGTGCACCACGTCGTTATGAGAAGCAGGAGCTGCTGAGGCTTCGCGAAGAGGCGCGTGCTATGTTCGACCACGCGTACTCTAGTTATCTGCGATACGCTTACCCTTATGATGAGCTGCGCTCACTAAGTTGTGATGGCTTTGATACTTGGGGAAGCTTTTCTCTTACGCTTATAGATGCTCTCGATACTCTGGCTGTTATGGGTAATTTTACAGAGTTTCGCAGAGTTGCAGAGATTATTGCTTCCAGATCGGACTTTGAGGCTAATATTAATGTGTCTGTCTTTGAGACTAATATAAGAGTAGTGGGTGGTCTGCTTAGTGCGCATCTGCTTTCTAAAAAGGCTGGAATGCAGCTCGAACCAGGATGGCCTTGTAATGGACCACTGCTTAGGCTAGCAGAAGATATGGCTAAAAGACTGATAGTAGCTTTTGACACTCCTACTGGAATGCCTTATGGAACTGTTAACTTAAAATATGGAGTGCCTCCTGGTGAGACGAGTATCACTTGCACGGCTGGTATTGGTACATTTATTTTGGAGTTTGGAACTTTGTCAAGGTTGACAGGTGATCCGGTTTATGAAGAAGTTGCAATGAATGCAATAAGAGCACTACATTATTACAAATCAAATATTGGCTTGGTTGGTAATCATGTGGATGTTTTGACTGGTCATTGGACTGCCCAGGATTCTGGAATAGGTGCTGGTGTTGATTCCTATTTTGAGTACTTAGCTAAGGGAACTTTACTTTTGCAAGATCCATCTTTAGCTGCTATTTTTCATGAGCACAGAGCTGCTATTGAAAAATATATTAGGAGAGAAGATTGGCATCTTTGGGTTTCTATGACTAAAGGTCAAGTAACATTGCCAGTATTTCAGTCATTGGATGCATACTGGCCAGGTGTCTTAAGTCTTTTTGGTGAAGTGGGAGATGCTATGAAATCACTACATAATTATCATAAGGTGTGGAAGCAGTTTGGCTTTACTCCAGAGTTTTACAACATTCCGCAAGGAGAAGCAGGAACTAACAGAGAAGGATATCCATTAAGACCTGAATTAATAGAATCTGTTATGTATTTATACAGAGCTACTGGAGATCCTTTTTTAATTCAAGTTGGAGTTGATGTTTTGAGAAGTTTACAGCATAGCGCAAAAACAACTTGTGGGTATGCAACCATTAATGACGTCAGAGATCATCGCAAAGCTGACAGGATGGAGTCATTTTTTCTTGCAGAAACCACTAAATATTTGTACTTGCTATTTGATGTTGACAATTTTATTCACAATACTGGTATGATTATTTGCTTACTTATTAATTACCATCTTAAAATTTTTTGATTCAATATTAATAACAAAACAATTTATTTTAAAAATTTTTCTAGGAGGACATGGTGATGTTATTAAAACTCCATGGGGACAGTGTGTAATAGATGCTGGTGGTTATGTGTTCAACACAGAAGCTCATCCAATTGATCCTGGTGCATTGCATTGCTGTCAACATCCACATAATCTATTTCCACAAAAAAAATCAAAAATGTACAAATTTGTTGCTGTTAAAAATAGAAGAAGTGAAGATCCTGCTAATGTTAAATATTTTGAAGATGATACACAGAAATATGAAGAAAACAATCAAACTATAAAAATGGAAAAATTATTTGATATTAAAAGAAGCAAGTATATTGATACTGCAAATGAGACAAAGGCAGTAAATAGTACAGAATTAGAAGAGGATCTTATAAATTCTGAATCCAATAATACAGAAAACGCTACTTTGGAAAGTTCCAATAAAGTAAGAGTAATTGCTCCTCCAAGTGCAACTTACAAAGTAGATGATGGTGATAATATGGAGACAATAGTTACTGCATCGCATGCCACTGCAGAATTTCCTGATGATGCAACAGATAAAAATGAAACAATAAACACTGGTGAAACAGTCTCAGAAAAGAAAATATATTTTGATCCTCAATTAATGCTGGAAAGGATTAGAAAAAATAATTTGTATCCATTAAATTTTACAGCAAAAGAAGATTATCACTTATTAGGTTGCCAATCTCAGCCATTTTTACAACGCTTGTCTATTATTGGAGAATTCTTTTAAATTTTTACAACTTTGATACAAAACTTTATTTTATCAAAAGAAATAAAGCCTTGAAAGTGCAAAAACAACTTAAAATATCTTTTAAGTTGTTCTCCAACTTTTTATTATACTGGTAATAGCATAATTTTTACATTGGCTTTGGATAAACACTAAATCAAATTGTATGCCAGATATAAATGAAGCTAGTGATCTTAAGGTTTAAGTCTTGTAGTTAAAGTTTTCAACACATTTTTATTAATTATACATTGAGTGCCGATACAATGTGTAAACTAAAAAAATCATTCCAATCTGATGGTAAAAAAGTCAGAGAGTAAAATTATCACAGCCAGCATTTTTTTAATACAATTGGAAATATAAAATAATTTATTGCACTTGTAAGAATTTTGAAGCTCAAACCACAAGACTAGTCAGTTGCAATTAATTAGTGTAAGTGCAATGATAAACTATAATTTTTTTATTTATATCTTTACAATTTATTTCTTAAATTTTTTAAAACTTCTATTGATATTGAATAATTTTTTAGTAGCAAAAGCTTTTTGCTACATAAAATATAAAATATTTTTTTAAAGTGAAAATTAAAATACTATTATTTATTATCAAATTGTTTAATTTTATAAAAAAAATTTTTTATTAATTGTAAATATATCAAAAGTAAGGTTTATTTTTTGTCTTCAAATAATATAAATGAAAATGACTAGATTTAATAATTAATTGTGTACATAAATATTTGTGTAGGATAAAGCGTGTGAAAGATAGAAAATGAACTGATAAGTTTACATAGTAAACTTGATGTGACTGATAGTTCCACTGTTAGTACACTCAGAAGAAATAATATATTTTTAAATGTTGCTCAAACATTTTTAAACTCCAATTGCAAAGTGATATTGTTATGTAATTTAGATAATAAAAAAAATTACTATTGTTGAATAAAACAATGTTTTAAATTATTTTAAATTATTACTAGGTACTTACATTCTGACATCACTTAATAAAAATCGTAACACATCCTACATTGTAACCCACATCCTAAAAAATTGAAATTATAAAATGTCCGTTAATACATACATACAAAATCCGATTAAAATTCCCACCGCGCGAGTTACACTTAAAATTAACCCCACCCGCGTCGCACCTGTTGCTCGCAACGAATCACACGCGCGTTGGCTAATTTTTTCCCTGTCCACCTGGCCCAATCAGACCACAGCGTTATTACACTTTTTGCACGAAACTCTCTCTCTCTTTCTTCCACCTCCGCAGTACAATAAATCATTCCGTCCGCTAAAACGTATGAAACAACGAGAACCGTTCGTTATCATCCCTCAACGAAATAATATACGAGCGTGTGAACGAGATTAAAAATCCCAAACCCCAGCTTACTTATCTCTTGTATACATACGATTAGGCCGGGACCCGGGACTAGTAAGTAGGCGGAGTAGAGAGTGTGGTAAAATTTTATCTTTAGCCGGCTTATTATCTCGCTGAGTTCTGGCGCTACCTCCAAGTTTTAAAAGTGACCGTTTGGTTGGTGTTCTCTTTCAGCGTGGCGTTCGGTTATTGTTTTTGGCCCTCCCGCGCGCGCCTGCTTGTGTGTATATGTGTGTGCTCCTTATCCTGAATTCTTGAGAGGACTTTGGGCGGTTACTAGGAAAAATATCATTCTCGGGAGAGAGCCTGTTTTTGGAGAGAAGAAGGCTTTTTCCATTTTCAACGTTCAATCATTATTACCCGGCTGCAGTGTCCTCCTCTAAACAAGTCGCAGGTTGATTTGTTTGATGTGCAGATCTGCAGGTTTTTAAAAGACACTTTTGTTTTAAAAAGACGATAATGAATCGACGGAAGGATCTGCAGAATAATGATGATGGACAACGTGAGTATTATATACCTACCTATTTGTCATTAAGGTTGTGGTTAGATTTATGGTACAGTTACACATACGACGAGATGAATGCACGGTTTTATTAACTTTATATAAACTTAAATATTGTGTTTATTTACTATTGCTTACAGTTTTTTTTCAAGCAGAGTTTGATGTCTATTTATGGGTCCTCTGATTTTTTTTCTATATTTATATGTTTAGTTTTTGAATCACAAAATGTGTTGTAGATAACTTTAAAAAATTGTTGTTGTTATTTGAATACAAGGCTTAATTTTCATTTTACATATAAATCCAGCATACACAGTTTTAGAAATAATTTACTTCAGTTGTTTGTACATGATTTTATGTAATAAAATTTTATATTTTTCATTTTCTCACATTTCAGATTGTAGTCATCAAATCCAGAGTCCCAGTGGTTCCTCAGTTTATAGCACATGCTCCAATAGTTTTGATGATGAACAAATAACCGTTCAATCTGCAGTTTTAGCAGGTCAAGAACCAGGTGTTATAGTGAATAAAAACAGATTAGATGAAACTTATTTTAATGAAACAAATTACACTATAAGTCCATTGGATCAAAACTTGTATATTTTAGAAGATGCCGATATTTATGAGGACTGTCAAAATGAAAATAAATCTAGTTTAAATGACAGTACAGAGTATATACCATTTGAAGCTATGTCTAAGCTGACTAAAAACCAAACAAACAATAGCAATTGTAATAATTGTACAACAAATGATATATCAAGAAAAAGTGCTGAAACACAAAATCATAGTTTGACACCACCAAGACTAGATAATATTCAAGACAAGCTTTTAACTATTATGGAAGAAACTGAAGTTACACGTACTACAAATTCAGTTGTAGCAAAAAATCTACCTGAAGCTGAGACTACAGGAGAATTGTTGGTTGAATTTATAAATTCTTATCGGAATACCAATAAAGTGGCAACAAAGAAAGTGTTATTTGCGAATGCAGAAAATTTAAAGAATAACGAGCAAGAAGTTCATAAATTAAAATTTAGACAGAAAACTCCTATGCTGCTGGCTAGCAGAAAACATCCACGGAACAAAAGCATTGACGAAAATAGCAATAAGCATAACACAACAGAATCATTCATTATGTGGGAAAAATATTGTGAAGCATCTGAAAGATGTAATTCTAGAAAAAGTTGTTCTTTTTCAGAATTAAATACTTCTTTTCAAAATTATGAAGGGGATAATGAGTGCTCTACAAGTTATAAAACTCTTGATGATAGTTTCATACAGCAAGCTTCTGTCAATTCATTAACAGAAAATGACAGTAGTCAAGCAAGACATTCCATTTACAGAAGTAAATCATGTGATGATCTTTTAAGGGAAGTTAAACATTTACCACATGTACTGTATGACAGGTTTTTGAAAAGTTTAGCTAAAGAAATTGAAAATATACGAAAGCAAAAAGTTTATTGTAATTGTCCAAAAAGGATGAGAAAACCACAAAGTGAAGAAAATTCTAAAAAAAATTATACAAAAAATCTGCTTAAGCCACCTGTTATGATTTCTTATTATGGAGGAAAAACAGGTAATATTATTTTTTTATAGTCCTAATCTATACTTCAATTTTTTTTATAAAATTATATTAAATTTCTAATTAATTTACAGATAGTAAGATGCCATCTAAAAACTCAGCATTGAATGTAGATAGAAATAATGCAGAATTGTCTTCAAAATTTGTCAAAAGTCCAGTTAGATGTCTAAATGGAAGTAATTTATCTCCAAATGTATTGAAAAGTCCTGCACTTAGATTCGAAAACCTAACAAAGTCGTCTCCAGAAGTACTAAAAGATACATCTCATTCCTTGAATGTACAAAGATTATGTGAAAAGTCATATAAAACGCCATCACCTACAATAAAACGTAAAGTTTTCTGGCATAAGGAAATAGTTTCACCTGTTGGTGAATATATTAGAGGAAAAAGACCAAGTCCTTATAAAAGTTCTCCCAGTAAGAAAAAAGTATAAAGCTTGTTTAACATTTGCAATAACGTGTAATTTAACGTGATAAAAAAGTGCAAGCTAATAGTTTTTTTATATTTTTTATTACTTGTTTTTTTACTAAATTTTATAAACTTAATATTGATTTGTTTTGTATCCACCTGAGTATTTTTGTTTATTAATTATTTGTATGTTTATTGATTTAATTTTTTAAGGACAATTTAATAATATTTTTAATAACAATGACAAAGTAGATTGTAAGATGATTAAAATAAAAAAAAGTAATATTAGAATTAAAATCAATAAATAATTATTGCAATATGTAATATAACAAGATGTAATGTAATAACGGCAGCTTTTCTTAATTTTGTAAAATAAATAAAAAAAACTTATTTTCAAATTTAATTTTCATGTAATTTTATTTTTTAAAAATCCAACTAATTATTTATTGTATTGTCTAATTTAAGCTTTTTACAGCTTATTAATATGAAGCTTCATATTTAATTTTTTTCATAGAATAATAGATTGATACGACTAGGAAGTATATTTGATATTAATAAAAAAAAAGTAATCATATATATATATACACACACACACACACACATAGTAAGGGCTTCGAAGCACCGCCGCGTTGTTATATTTGAGAAGACTTTCAAGGCTGTACGTAATCCAATTAAACGGGTCGAATTCGTTTTCTCAATGCTTCCTTAGACATGCCACACACTACAATGCAAATTTTTGTCAGTAACACTCGAGAAACAAGTTAAGAACATCCAAGAGTATCTTTTTGTAATTAAAATGTGTGGATTAATATAATTTTGGCTATCTTGATTAGATTACGTGCAGAGTTACGAAACGGATTTTGTAATCAATAGGTACTAAAGTTTTTATACAAGTGGATTTATTCGCGTGCTGAAAAGATTGTTTGAAAAAAGAAAGAATATTTTGAATAAATGTCAATTTGAAGTTGAAATAGTGTTAAATCTTGATAATAAAATTATGGCTTTGATAAAAATGACATCATTGGAGGAAGAATTAAGGAGAAATACAAAATTGAAGAAGGAAGATATTCAGGTACGAGTAAAAGAAAAGCCTTAAATTATTTATAATGTTTATCAATTCGTTAATTTTAATTTAAAAAAAAAAAAGAAGCGATTAACGTCTATAACATTAACGTAGATAGATTATCGAAGAAAAAAAATTCTCTATCAACACGTATTAAGCAATTACGCAATTGTTGAACAACAAGTATAATAGTACCTATACATCATTAAACAATTCCCTTGTCTGTTTTAACGAAAAATTCCGGCTTCTCCAAATCGAATATCCTTAATTGTAAGAAACAAAAAATTAAAGTAAATTTTTCTTTGTCTTGACTAATTTATCTTTATGCTCTTCTTATGTGTAATAATTTAGTCATTAAAAGAATGGAAAGAAAAGCAAGCTCACTTACCAAACGTAAGCGACACCGAGCTTGCTCTCTTCCTTCACAGTAATTACTACCAAATCGAGCCTACAAAAAATGCAATCGACGCTTACTACACCGTTAGAACTCAAGTTAACGAATTGTTCTCCAATCGAGATCCTTTAAGCAATTCTTTGCAACAGGTGTTTAAAAAAGTGTAAGTTTATTAAAAAAAAAAAAAAATCTACCACACGCATATAAGCTACAATAATTTTTCATTTAGATGTTAATTTATAAATTACAGCATCTACATGCCGTTATCAGGTTCAACACGCGACGGTTACGGTGTCATGTATGGAGCTTTCTCAGATCTAGATCCAGGTGGTTACGACTGTGCCGAGGCATCCAAAATGCTATGCATGCAGCTGGACCTCTGGCTCAAAGAAACCGGTACTTCGCTTCAAGGTCACGTGTTTATCATTAATACGACCGGTATGGGATTCGGACACATGACTCGTATGAGTTTAGCACTTGGTGTGCTCAGAAAACTCATTGGATATCTGCAAGATGGTTTGCCGATTAGACTCAAGGCTATGCATTTTGTTAATGCTAATTCGGTACTTGAAGCTGTTATGGGGATGTTGAGACCTATTATGAAGAAGGAATTACAAGATCTTGTGAGTCGTTGAGAGAATCTTTTTTTCTTTGTGATAATGTAGTGTCTGTATTTTAAAATATAAGTATTTATTTTTTGTTTTATTTTTTTTTAAGATACAAGTGCATCAGAAGCCTGAGAACATTGAGAATTTTAATATACCATTGGAAATGTTGCCGAACGAAGCTGGTGGTAAAGCTGGACCGCAAAAGGAACTTTTTGCTGAACATGTCAAAAGATTGGTTGAATATCGGGATTGGTTTATTCAAGAGGAAAAAACTCAAAGGGTTGATGAAGCTAAGAGACTGGCTAAAAATAAATCTGGGACTTCTAGTAATGAAGGAAGTTTTCGAAAACTCGAGTTTGATTAATATATTTTCAAAATGATTCAGCATTATCTTGCATCTTTTTATTTTTCATTTTATCTTTTATATACAAAGTGCAGTTTAAATGAAGTAAAACAAGTGATCGGTTCTATACTTTATATAAAAAGAAAAATCATTAAATTATTTTCATTCATTATTATTATTATTATTATTTTTTTTTATTTCTTATCAAATAATTAAATTTAATACATTTTATTTTATCCGACAAGTCACAAACAACGTTATTAAAAAAGTTTTATAAAAAAATTCCATTTGTAAAATCAATCAAGATAAGAAGTTGACAGATTATCCCAACGATTTAATATATTCATGTTATTAAAAAAATTTTGCTTATTCATCGCAATATTAAAAAAAAAATAATAATAATAATAAATTATTTCTCTAAAAAACAAAAAGTTATTTTCATATCAGTATCAATGTAATCTATCTCTTTACCTACACAAACGATCCAAAGTCAACATAATATATTTATAAGTAAACATATAAGCAAAATTTGAAATAACTATTAATTCACCATACATTATATCAAGCTCTTCCTGATTATTTCCTTGATTACTGGATTTATATATAATTTTAGAAAGATAAATTGAACGTAAACGGAATAGTGCGTTTCCTATATATATTATGCGCATGACATCATCATCGTAATCATCAAGGTCGTGTCCAATATATATATCCCAAGTGTTACTACTGGACAGTTTTTCTAATGTTTTTAAGTACGTATCTCTTCGTCGCGCTTTTATATATACACGTACAAGCCAGTAGCACTCCAACTTTCGTCACAGACACATATTGTATGTATGTACCTATCTATACGTGTGTAAGACTTGTAATTTTTAAACTGGTAATTTCCTCATACATATATACGCATCTTGAGTGATCTTTGGAGTTGAGCTTATATCTCGGTTATTTGGCTTAGTTTGTGTTTTGTGCAACGTAGGTATAGATGCTCATGCTAGAAAAGCGCGGCTCTAAAATTTTAAATTTATCAGGAAAGAATTTAAGAACAGCTTTATTTATATAGTTATGGAATGTTTTTATTGGAATTTGACAAGTGTTTGATTATTTGTAATACAATTAGTTTTTAAAAAGTGTGTGCAAGTGTGCATGTGAGAGAGTATAATATCGTGGATAAACATGGATACGTTGAAAATGATACCTTTTGAAGAGGAGCTTAAAAGGAATCCCGAACTCAAGATAGAAGACGTCGAGGTGAAACCAATTTTTTTACAAACTTTATTTTTTATTATTTTTTTTAAAATATTAAAATAACGATTTAAAAAAAATAAAATTTTAAAATTTATACTTGCAGGCGCTGAGGGAATGGCTCAAAACTCAGCCTCACTTACCGCCAATGACGGATAGCGAGCTTGCGATATTCTTACACAGCAATTATTATAACGTTGATAAAGCCAAATTAACGATAGACGCATATTATACAATACGCACACAAATGCCACATTTTTCAAATCGCGATCCGGTTAAAAATGAAAATTTACAAAAAATGATGAATGTTGTGTAAGTTTTTTTATAAAAAAAACAATTTTAATTCTTAATTCTTTAAAAAAAAATTTTTTTCAATTTTTCATTATGTAATATACTTAGAATATGCATACCACTTACTGAACTGACAGACGATGGCTATGGTATTCTTTACTATGCTATTCACGATCCTGATCCTTCGCATTACAATTACGATGATGCAATGAAATTGATGACGATGATCGTTGATTCTTGGTTGTGGGAAACGACTACTTCACTTAAGGGTCACATTATGATTATGAATATTTCTGGACTGCAGTTTGGTCATATGATGAAGATGAGTCTTTCAACCGGTAAGAAATTCACTGCTTACCAGCAAGATGCTTTGCCGATGAGACTCAAAGGTATGCACTGTGTTTATTCAAATTCTGTTATGGATATTATGTTTAGCATGATGAAGCCGTTTATGAAGAAGGAACTCCAGAATATGGTAAATATCTTTTATTTTGTGTAAAAATATATTAGCTTTTATGATTAATGACGTTTTTGAATTTCTTCAAATTATATTTTTTTTTTATTAAGATTCATATGCATCAAAAGCCTGATACTCTAAAGGATTTTAATATTCCCTTGGAAATATTACCGAACGAAGTGGGAGGTAAAGCTGGACCACAAAAAGAACTTTTTGATAAGCAAGTAGAAAAATTGATCGAACGTCGGAATTGGTTTATTCAGGAGGAAAAAACTCAAAGGGTTGATGAAGCTAAAAGGCCTGGCAAAACAAAGTCTGATAAGAAAAGCTTAAAAAAATTGGAGTTTGATTGAAACATAAAAATTTTAATTTTATTATATTATTTTATATGCTACTAGTTAGATATTGAAAGAAGATGGCAATCACAAAGTAAAAAAAAAAAATAACCAGAAAATAAAAATTCTTTTAAAATTATTTTTACTCATGAAAAAAAAATCTAAAGAAAAGGAAATTTAAAAACAGTTTGCATAACGATTTTTTTGCCAATATTACAAGTGATTACAGATAATGCATTAATGGTTAAAGGAAACTATCATTTAACAATAATCAAAAAGTCAATTTGTACATTATGTAATATTTTGTCTGTTGTATTTTTTATAAAATATTTTCAAATAAATGACATATTAAAACCATTCACTCAACGAAATCGTATTAATAAAAATGTAGACCTCACACTAAATACAATTCAGTACTCCACTCAATACCGAAATAATGAGTTTAAGTTGAAGTTTAAGTTCGATTTGTTAAAGTTGCTTGATGACCCTCAGATTGCAGTTGCATGCTATACCTTTGAAGTTCCTCCTCCATTGCTTTCATATGTTCGATATTTTGCTCCTGTGTTATCTGCTCCATAATCTCATGATTGTAAGTCGAGTGAAGCAATAAAGCCAGCACACCGGCACGCGAGGCCATGTTCGATCTTATTTGTCGCTCTTGTTCGACAAGTTCATCAATTTTAAGCCATTGGCGTACTCGTTCCATGTCAATCTCGGCTCTTCTTAGCTTTTCCCAAACATAATGCTTAACACAGTTCTTTTTTGGCGCTCGGCAGAACTCGCCAGTTGCGTCAAATACGTTTGTCACGAGAGGACAGCCACAGACCTCAGTGTCGGTGATCTTTGGATCTTTGCAGTGTTCCGGACAAAGAACTTTAAGTCTCTTACAATATGTATGATTAAATGGATTGAAATAATCACAGAACATCACTTGACCTTCTATTCGAGTTTTAAATATTGAGCCGAACGACGCTTGAGATTCATACTGAGAAAGAAAAAAGAATTTTATGATACAAATATTGTCTAATGAAAAAATGGTTTTTAGTAAAAATTAGTTTTCTTACCTTGTTAAAACATTTTTCCATGTGCTTTATTGCTGTTCTAGAGTTAATCTCATGACCACAAGTTATGCAGTACATACTCATTTCAGTGTCATCGTTATCATCTATTTCAGCCTTAGGATCTATGGTAGCATGCCTTGCACGTTCTACAATTTTATCTAATTCTGCATGCCTTTTATCCAACTCTTGAAGAATTCTTCTTACTTCCTGTTGCTGCCTTCTTACATTTTCCAAAGCTATCCTGTTATTTTGCTCTGCTATGCAAGGCGTGAGAGCCCACTCTTGAAGTCTTTGGGGAAGAACTTGGAAAACTCTACTTGTGGCTAATTTTATCCCACAATCTTCAGAACAATATTTGCTACCAGGTCGAGATTGCTTTGTACATGAAGGACCATAACAATGTCTAGGAGGTTCAAGATAATCTAATCTTTCATTACTAGAGTCACGCCTTTTTTTTCTATTCAACTTTATATTACGATTCAGACTTTTAGATGGTTTTAGTGGATCTCCAAGAACTCTACATGTTCGTAGGTCACAACGAAGTTTTAATCTAATCGATGGACCATACTTTTTAAGATGCCTAAAATAAAATTTTCAAGTATAATTTAATACTCTTTAGTATTAACAATTAACCCTTAATCTTTTTTATTAAAATTTTTAATCATCCCTACCTGCAAGCATCACACCTTCCACAATTGTCTATTCTCAAGCAACCAGAACATGCACCGCATCTTTTTGAGGACTTCTTAGCCAAAGAAGAATCCCATGAAGCATCGTATTCATATTTAACACTTTTTTCTTTTTCTTTGTTCTTTTTGTGTTTTCTGTCGTCTTCAACTTTTTCTGTGCGCTCAGTCTTTTTTGGTTTATATCTCGTAACCAAAGTTGGATCTTCCTCTCTGCACCTCTGTAAATATAAAAAAAAATCATAAGAATTTACATTACAAATTTTTATTATAAAAGAAAAATAACTTACAATGCAGAAAAATTGCTTTATATGCTTAGCTTCCTTTTCTGTAATATTTATACAGTCGCCATGATACCATTCTTCACAAGCATCACATCCTCTAAAAATTAAAAATTTACATTAGTATTTTAATTTCTTAATTTTACTAATCTAACAATAAAATAAAAACTAACATCATAAAGCGTGAGCTATCAGAACTTCTACAAATACAGTAAGCTTGTCCATCTTGCTTTAGAAGAGTTGCTATTTTGCTTTTTCTCTCTGGTAGCATGAACTGCTTTGCAATCTCCTCTTTCTGTTGGAAAATGGTATGTAAATTAAATTTTTTATGAATGTATAATAAATTTGTAAATATCAAAACATAACCTATATTCATATTAAATTTTGATCATACGTAATATGCATCAAAATACATAGTATAAATTTTTATAAGGTTTTAAAAATGTTTTAGCAGTTTTATTAAAAAAAATATAAATATTGAAAATAAAGTTAAATTACCGATAATCCATGGCTTTTTTCTCCCATTTTATATACTTTGCTGGTAAAAGCAAAATCGACGCCCCTCCCTCACCTATTGCGCAGGAGAGTGATGATGACGCCGTGACGCGTGAATTGATTCCTCAAGTAGATTTTGCCTGGTGTCTATAGGGTATATTACTAGTTCTTTTTTACACTAGTATTTTAAGGATCGGTCTTTTTCAAAAGTATTTAAAATTATATACAATCTTTATTCAATTGAATTCTCTAAAAGTAGGTCATTCATTATTAATAAAATCTTCCTAACATTTACAAAACATATAATTTCAAAATATCATTAAAATCATAACAATCGCTAGAGAAATACAAAATATAAAAACAAAAATTTAAAAACAGGTTTTTATAATTACAACCTCATCATCATCATCATCCAGTAGCCCCAACAATAAAATAATTTTATATTAACGTCAAGGTCACATACAAAAAAAATATATATATTACAATATACTTCGCTTTATATATCATCCTGACAATTGAATAATAAAGAAGAAACTATGTATTTAAAAGATGTTCTCGCGCGTGTTCCTCTTCATATACCATTTCATACCATACATATTGCAACAAAACATACAATTAAATGGAATTCATATAGCTCGCTTTTGCTCTTTTTTTTCATACTCGTGTATCATCATAAAGGATGATCGGCAATATTAAATGAAATATGCTTTGACATAAATTACAGACACACAGACACAAACACAAACATCACAGACATATCGTGTGTATAGCGTAATACATCTAAAAAATAGAGATAATACCGCTTTGTCATCTGTTGGAGAAACATCGTTTCTTCGTTTTACAACAAGTTATATTCCAGTCTCAGTCCGAATCCAACTATTCAAACGATCATACGTACATAAAACCTACATGTTAATATTATAATAATAAAAAATGTCATCTTCCAAGTTATTTGTGCCCTACGAGGAAGAATTGAGTCGTAATCCCGAGCTTAAGAAGTCGGATATTCAAGCTTTAAGGGACTGGTGTTCGAAACAAGCTCATCTGCCAAGTATAACAGATAGCGAACTTGTTTTGTTTCTTCACAGCAATTATTATAGGATTGAGCCGACGAAAAATACGATCGATACTTTTTATACTATACGCACGCATGTACCGGAGTTTTTTGCTAATAGAGATCCACTTGGTGCTAAGGAGTTGAGACAAGCTTTTAATACAACGTAAGTGTTCAAGTAGTCATGTTGATCACGATTCTTAATTCTTTAATTTATTTTGGAATATATTATGATTAATGTTACAGAACCGCGATACCATTAGAAAAACCAACTCGGGAAGGCTATCACATTATTTTCTGCCAACTCATAGATTACGATGCATCCAAGTACGTCTACAATGACAATATGAAATTTTTCAATATGGGTTTAGATTTATGGATGTATCAGAAGGGAACGATCAAGGGACATGTCATATTAGTCGATACCAATAACGTTGCATTGGGCCATGCGGCTCGTATAAGTCCATTGGGCTTGAAAAAATTTTTATGCTATTTGCAAGATGCTTTGCCTGTCAGGCTGAAAGGTTTGCATTTCATGAATACCAATGCTGCTATGGATATCATATTGAATATGATGAAACCCTTTATGAAGAAGGAACTTACTGATATGGTAAAGAAAAAAAATATTTTTATTTATTTTGTTTGATTAAAATATTTTTCAAGTTTTATTAACATTTTGAAATGTATGATTAACGCAGCTACACTTGCATTCGTCACTGGATAGTCTCGACAAATTTATTCCCGTTGAAAATATTCCTAATGAAAGTGGAGGTAAAGCTGGTCCAATTATGGAGCTTCATAAAGCGCAAGTTAAAAAAATCGAGGATCATCGCGATTGGTTTATTGAGGAAGAATCACGTGCTCGAGTTGATGAGAGTAAACGAGCGGGAAAAGGAAAAAATGCTACTGACTTATTTGGCGTTGAAGGAAGTTTTAAGAAGCTTGATATCGATTAATTGAATAAATGGAAACACTGCGCCCGTTTAAGTATTATATTTCTTATTTTTTAAATTTTATGGATCGTTAATCGTTTGATATTTATTCTCTTTTCTTTGTTATTATATAAATTTTTAAAATGTATCGTTTTGTCATTGCATATATCTATGAGCATAATTTGAATTTTAAATGTATTTAAACAAGAATTTCACATAAATTTAAAAAAATATTAAAATTTTTCCAATACCAAAAAAGAAACATCTCGTCTTTAGTAATTTTTTAAAATATATATTGCATTCCAAACACAGTATAAGTTAACAAGTTTTGCTAGCTTCCCAATAAATTTCCACAACGTTATGCGCCTCTTAATTACCCTTCCAAAAAAAGGGAGCTCGACTCAGACAATTAACACTTAAAACCAATCATCCTTATATTCCATCATTACTTTAAATTAAACTCCGTTCCATAAACCATCACATCACTTTACGTTACCAGTATCGAATCGACTTTCCAAGCAGCAGGTCGTCGTCGCGTCCAAAACTATCTCACAAAAATATTATATACTCCCTTCCAAAAATGAATAATCAACCAACTGCACCCTTATCCCAATCATCCCTAAAAAGCTCAGAAGCCCGTGAATCCGAAGAAGTATCCGCTTTAAGAAAATGGCTTGACAAACGAGTCCACCTACCAGGTATGACCGAGCGCGAATTACGTCTGTTCTTTCGAATCAACGATCGCATGTTGGAACCGACGAAAACCGCGATCGAAGCTTACTACTCGGTAAGAGCATCCGCACCGAATCTCTTTGCAAATCGAGATTTGTACTCGAGGGAGTTACGTCGAGTTGTCAATGTCTTGTAAGTCTCCATACTTATTATTTCAATATTATTTTTTTAATATAAATTTATAAAAAAAATCGGTAATTTATTTCCGCGTTACTTATGTGTAAAGCTCGATGCTGCCATTGGGTGAAAAATCTCGAGACGGTCAGTCGGTCATGTTATTCCGACTTCTCGAAGGCGATGCTGGAGCACTTGGTTGCGACGATTGCCTGAAACTTGGACTCATGTATCTCGAGCTTTGGTCTCGTTTGCGATCTGGTAGCGCAGCTTTGATACTTGTTATAGATAGCCGAGGATTTGGGCTGAGTCAAGTTGCTAGATTACCAACCGATCGTCTTCGAGATTTCATACGATCTGCTGAATTGGGTTTGCCTTTGAGAATAAGGGCTTTGCATTTTATTAATGCTACTGCAGCGACTGACGTTTTGGTTAATATTGTTAAACCACTAATTACGAGGAAACTTGATGGTGGAGTAAGTTTGATGATGATGAGATTTTTTTTTATTTTAAAAATTAACGAGGGAAATAAAATGTTGCAGATACACGTTCATAAGACTCTTGATAGCCTGGAGGAGTTTGTTCCCGTGGAAGCTTTGCCCTTCGAGTTGGGTGGCAAGGCTGGCTCGCTGAGGATTTTACACGAGGCGCAAGTTAGGAGGCTTGAAAATCATCGGGACTGGTTTTTGAATGAGGAAGTTCGCGCCAGAGTTTATCAGATTGGGAAATTCAAGAAAGAAGGAGATATTTTTGGTGTTGAGAATTTGATGGGTGGTTGTGGGAAAGTTGGTTTTGATTGAGTTATAATTTGTAGTTTGAATATTATTTAGTGTTTAGAGTCATAAATATCAATTAATAAAAATATATAACATTTTAATAAAAGAAGATATTAGTTTTAATATCTTACGTTTATTTATAATCGTTTTTTCTTTTACAATATTAAATATTAGACAATAAAAAAAGTGAAGTATCAAAACACATACATGTATAGCAAAATCAATATAAATAAATAAGTTAATACAGAAAAAACATTATTACAACTTATTTTATACTAAATATAAGTAATATAATATAGTTCCTTATAATTAAATAAGTGTTTTAAATCCGATCCTTGTAAAAAATATGAATTTCGAGACGAATTCAATTGCCATATATTTATTAAAAAAAAATTAGTTTTTATAAAAATGTAGCGCAAGTAGTACCTTAACAATTAAAGCAAAGATGTTGGAGTACAAAGCTACAGAACCGAATAAGTGTGTTTCACCAAATTCTCTGAGAAGTTGAATATGCATCATAAGCCAGCCAATCGAATATAAAACGCTAATGTGAGTAAAAATTGCAAGAAAAATATCTAGATTTGGATAAAACACTATAAAGTGAAATTCAATTATAGTAAATAAGTATTCTTCAATGATAATAATTATTGATGTATTTTTAAAGTTGATTAGTAATGGCATGAAGAGCAAACCAAGTTGAAGTAAAAAAAAGCAAATTGAAAATCCCATAATCAATCCCTGCAAAAAAAAACAATAAGTATTGTCAGTTAAAGCTAATTAAATGATTAAACATTGCTAATAATTTTTTAATTTATAATAAATAAGTACTTACAATATCGTAGCTATACCATAAGGCAAATTCGATTCCCAGAACACCACTCAATACTAGCAGAGAGACTACAAGTACGCGATGTTTGTAATGCCACAGATACTTTATCACACACTTTATCGCGTATGCAAGCAAAAATGATACAATCATTGCGTTTACTGGCTTAATGACTATTTCATTTAAGTTAAACCTATCAAATATATATTCTATGGGGACCGTAAGAATTACTAGAGGAGATATAATGGCCAATAAAATTTTTCCAAATAGGCTGTTTTCGCTAAAGTCATTCTCTATAATGAGTAACACACATAGATTTAAAGGAAGAATTATATGCATAAACATAATATGATACAAGTCAAATTTTGACATTTTCTTTGTTATAAACGTTTCTGCTCCATTTTCATCGTTAGTCATTAAAATCTTGATTTCGGTCGCTTCGGAATTGTTTTTTACTTCTTCAGTTGAAATCTTCCCGGAGTTTTTTGTCTTGGAGTTTTCTTCGATGACATTTTTTAAGACTTTTCCTGTTTTATCCGATTTAAATCCATTTTCGGCATCAGTTATAGCATATTTTTCTGGTTTGATTGTTGGGGAACGAACTTCATATTCAAATATTGAAACGTCCAATTCTTTATTATTTATCAGATTTTCCTGAAGTTTTTGTCCAAAGTCTTCTATAATTTTCATTATCATCTTCTATAAAGTTAAAATAAATAGAAGAAAAATTAAAATACAATCCCATAATGGAAAATAATTATCATGATTATACTTTATCTTTACAAAAATTTAAATATGGCAAGTATTTCTAAAAACAATTTTACTAACAATCGTCATTTTTAAACTTTCACAAGGATTTATAAAAATAAAACGATTCTAAAAATTGAAAAAAAATTTTTTAATATTGATTAAAAAAAATCGAAAAATTTATCGTTAAATAATATAGTATTAGAAGCTACATAGGTAGGTAAGTCATTTTACGGAAACAGAATAAGCTGACGAAAAGACAGCTGCAACACAGAAGAGCGAGTCACAGCTGTTGAGAGATAAAAAATCAATATGGATGCTAAAGCAGACCTAAAAGGCCAGACTATAGGTTTATAAGCGGGTTTAGGTTATTCGTAGAGTAACCCCCTTGTAACCCCCCTTTGGCACATCGCCATGACAGAATCTCATACACCCCCTTGAACTATCCTAATACAAGGAAGTGTTCGATTAAGGTTTGGTATTCGAAATTTTTTTTACATGCACAAAATTTAACTCTAATACAGTGAAAAATCAAAAATTTTCATTTAATAAGAATTTAATATATAAATGAAAGCAAAATAAGTAATCGTTAAGTTAAATATTTAAGTAATTTACCGTAAGAAAAAATTTATTTTTAAATTTAAAGTTTTAAATCATTATTATATTTTTCAAATAAATTTTGCAATTTAAAAAATATATTTGTTCGATAAAATTTTTTTCGTTTTGTTGGGAAAATTTATAAGAAAGTCAGAAAAAGGCAAAAACGTCATAAAAATTATTTTAAATTTTTATCTAAATAACTTACCATTTTAATATATTATTAACAGGCGTAGTGTTGTAGTAAATTTTAGCAATTGATCTAAATGATCAATTAAGAAGCGAAAAAGATATTTTTTGCGTACAAAGTGCACACTATCTTTGGTACAGTTTCAGCTATAGAAGTGAACGCTTGACTATATAGAAAAATACTGTACGTAAACATGCGCGTCCAAGTATATTACACAGGTTTTCCACCCTTAAAAATTTCCCTTTAATTAGTGTCCTTGACTCCCTAAAGGTGGCGTTTTCTTTTTTTTTTAATTTAGCGAGAGAAATGAAATGTTGCAGATACACGTGCATAAGAATCTTGATAGCCTGGAGGAGTTTGTTCCCGTGGAAGCTTTGCCCTTTGAAATGGGTGGTAAAACTGGCTGACTAAGGATTTTACACTAGGCGCAAGTTAGGAGGCTTAATTTTTGAACGAGGAAGCTCGCGCTAGAGTTTATATCAGATTGGGAAATTCAAGAAACAAGGAGATATGTTTGGTATTGAGAATTTGATGGGTGGTTGTGGAAAAGTTGGTTTTGATTGAGTTATAATTTGTAGTTTGGACGAATTTAAGTTATAGTAGATTTAGAATAATAAATATTAATTAATATAACAATGAATAATATTTTAATAAAAAAGAAGAAATTAGTTTTAATATCTTACGTTTATTTATAATCGTTTTTTCTTTTACGATATTAAATATTAGACAATAAAAAAAGTGAAGTATCAAAACACATACATGTATAGCAGAATCAATAAGTAAATAAGTTAATACAGAAAAAAATTATGCAATATTTCAATAATTATATACCTATACTTATGTATCACGTAAAAAACATTATCACAATTTATTTTCTATTAATTGCACTCCCATTCATTTTTCGATTTACAATTAAATATAAGTACAAATTTACACAACAAATCTTTACATTTAAAATACAAAAATTTAAATTTAAATATAAATAAAATTGACTTGCAATAATTATAATGTAAATACTATAACGCGCGATAGACTAATCCTAATCCGGTAAAAATTCTCTCGTGATTAAAGCCAACAATCTTAAAATCAAGAATAGCAACACTGTCCATCTGCCAAATCCATTCCATATTATACTGCAATGTATCCATTTCCTCTTGATGCAGATTTGCTAAAGTATCGGCTCGACCTTCGTTTATAAGATCTCTAGGAAATATACTTAAAGGTGCGATCGTTTCGATAGTCTTGTAATCACTATGCAAAAATATCTTTAAAAAAAAAAGAAAAATATAAAATTGTATTATCAAGTTTTAAATTGAAAAAAAATTTATAATTTTTAATAAATTTCGTGATATATTTACCAAGTCTGGATATTTCCGGACGATCCTCTTGTTGAAAAAATTCAAAACTTCAGGCTGAACAGTTCCTTTGAAATCAACCAAATGCAAACCTTTCCAATTGATCGGAGCAACTTTAAAATATCTGACAAGATTTTTCAAACGCTTGGCTTTTAATGCCGAAAATTTGCAATTGCTAATATCACTTATATCAACGACGAATATAGTTCCTTTGGACGAACCAACTTCGTAAGTCAAATGATCCACAACCAAAGTGAAATATTTTATAGCCGTAACGTAAGATATGATATGCTTGGTGCATTGTAAACAAGCTAAAATTACGTGATAGTCATCGTGTGACTTTTCCATGAGTGGGAAGATCTGTCTGTTGAACGATTTTATATATTTATGATTACGTTTGTTTATTCATTGCAATCAATATGTCAATAATTTTTATAAACAAATTAAAAAAAATATGACTTACAATACTTCAGTTGCTTGTCTCATATCCTCATCGATTTCAATATCGCGACCTTTAAAAAATTGCGGCATGTATGTTCTTGAAGTGAAATAGCAATGTATGTTGTTTCTAGCCTTCATCATATCGTAAGAACTTGAATTTAAAAACAATGAATAATCACTGTCTGTTATCAATGGCAAATCATGACGACTTTTGTGCCAGCTTTTCAACATCTCGACATCGCTTTCTTTTAAATTTGGATTATTCTTTTCCATTTCCTCGTCAAAAGTAACCGATGTCATTTTAATGTTTCTTGGTTCATCCATTTTTGATAAAACAAATATATATATAATATTACTATATCAATTTTAAACTCTAATTTATAACTTGATTTATAAAAAAGAAAAAACCAAAAACGATATGTGTAATAACTATATTGAAAAAATATTCAAAATCACAAATAAAATTTCACTGTTCAATAACGATAATACACGACGATAATAGTATAGGATATCGATGAAAGTTTATTTGGAAATGATGGAACCCCAACAATTACAAATCACGAACTGATACATAGATTCTTATTACAGGCTCAAACTAACTTGCTTATATATCTGTATAGATTCCCGAACAATAACAAATATATGTATATATTCGTATATTACAAGTAGAAGCTTAAGTTAAGTTACACGCGCAGGTTCGTATATATGATAACAATGTACACCTCATGGTAGGATATATAAATATTAGCTAATCAAATTAAAATAAGATAACTTTAATATCCTCTAAACATAAAACATATACTTACATTTATGTTTGAAAATTATGAGAAATTATTAAAATTATTTATGACATTGTATCACCGATATACCTATATATTTTTTTCTACCTTAAAAAAAAAAAAAATTGGCAAAACTTAGCCCACAACATCAAATTTCAAATCGATTATGGTACTGATCTTACCAACGAGTTCCATAGACGCGCAGCAGATATATTTATAATCGAAAAATCAAAACCAGCATATGACATAATAATATACAGGTTCATCGTCATCGTCATCGTTATCATCATCATCATCATCATCATCATCATCTTTGTCAAACGTGTGTATTTGTCATACATCGTGTACATATATATATTTTTTTGTTTCATCGGTATATTAGCGATCATCGTCACACATGATTTATATAGGTATATATATAGAATGGTCTCTGTGGTCTACACTGGAATACATTGGATATATGAATGTAAGTATATGTAGTAGTCACTTTCACTCGGTGCTGCTGAATATATGTATATGTATACGCAGGTTGCTGCGGTGTATCGAAGGTATCGGTGGCGCACCTCAGTAACAGCTCAGATACACGCGCGGGCAGTTATAATTTTTTTAAGATATGGAGTTTACCTTGGTAAGTTTTAAAATGCTGAGGATGATGTTTGGAATTTGGAAAATCTTATAATTTGGTTACCGATTTTGGTATCTATAGAGTTCGGAATGAGGAAATAATAAATGGGGGAAAGGTCGTGAGTGGAAAATCGACTTGTATACCGATTTATCGAGAGAAGCTTCGAATAAAAAATATACCTATAGCACGTACATATATGTGAGGAGGAAAGTGAAAGCGACGAGAGAGGAGACCACTGGTGACTGGTGGACCATCGGTTATATATGTTCATGTGTGCGTGTGTGTTTTTGTCCGCTCGATTTTTCATGGCTATAGAGACTGTGTCTTGCAGTGGTTTTAGAGACTGAGATTTATTAAATTAATGCTTGTGATTGGATTTTGCAAGAAATGTTGAATTTCTTTTTATTTGAGATTTTTTTGGATGAGATTAGGTGTATTTTTTTTTTTCGATGATGAAAGTTTTAAACGGTGTATTCATTCTGTAAATTATTTATTTTATTGTAGATTGATATGTATTTTTACAGTATACATTTATATTAGACGATAATAATGTAAGGCTTTGAGTTTTTTTTTTGCAATGTTCGACTTTCAAATCAAGTATTTTTAAGAATGATGTAAGATTCGAGTGTGTCGGTCGCTTTGACAGGAATGTATTCGCATTAAAACGTGTTTTTTTGCGTTGAATACAAAAACGAAACGAAATTGTTTTTATGTCTTATAATTCGGTAAATAATTTCATACATTTAAATTTTATTATGCTATTTTTTTACTTGGAACACTTATACACATATTGCAATACAATTATAATCTTGATTCTAAAATACATACTACATACAATTTTAATGATAAATTTTTGAAATTAATTAAATATAGATAATCAATTTTTAAATTCACTAACATGTAAGTCATTATACGTTAGTGGTAAGAAGAAAAGTTTTGAAACTTATGCACGAATCTTGTTACATTCAACAAAGATATTATTTAGGTAATTCGATTCTTTCACTCACCGGCCTTTACAATCTCAAATTTCCTGCTCTCACAAGCACACTGATCTCATAATATTTTTTTTCCAAACCGGAAATCTATTCAACGATATACATTTATATGAATATTTAAAAAGACAAATTCAAGCGCTTTGTTTTATTAATTCTAATTTTTCGTGTATTCTAGATATTTCTCGCTTTTGCGAGTTTATGCAGTGCAGGCTTATCATACGGTGTATTGTTACGGAATGATGCAGACTATGTGACGACGACAACAACGACGACACAAGGACCGCCGAATCCTTACAGCTTCCAATATACTGCTGGTCGTTTCCCCGGACATGTCGATCGAGTTCAAAGCGAGGTTGGCGATGGTATTGGTCACGTTCGAGGTACATTTAACTTGAGCTGTATTTTAAAATTATTCAGAAATGTATTTGTTGAAAAAGTTTTGGAACTCGTATGCAATTCATAATAATGACTTCAGTTAATCGAATTCCAAATGAATTTGCTTACAGGATCTTATTCGTTCGTTGATCCAAAATTAAAGGTGCGAACAGTCGAGTATACAGTAGATGAAAACGGCTTTCATCCATCGTTGATAAATTACGATGATGTGCTCAATTACCGACCAAAGGATTCCGAGGCGGTAAGACGTGCAAAAGAACGTCATCACATACTCTACGAAAAAATTGCGGCATCCAATGCCCGAGGAGTTCCAGCTCAGTTACCCAAGGTATATTCAAATCAATTATAGTGCGATAATACTCGCTATAGAGCAATATTGTCTAAAATCTAGGCCTCATCTTTGTATAGGACTCAGCAAGCGTAGAACGAGCGAAGAATCGGCATCAGGATCTGTTTCAAAAAATCGCAGCCGAACACGCAGCAATAGCTGCTGAACGTGAAGCTCAGAGGCTTGCTTTTGAGGCGACTTCAGTGGCGAACGAGGTTGGAGAATCCGATGCGTATCTTAATTGATGACGCTGTGATTTTTGGAGCAACGGCTGTTTAATATCATATATCCTTCTTCTGATACGGCAAAAATCGAGATTTAAAACTCGGTTGATTTAGTGACGAAACGAGAATTGAGTTTAGTGCTATATCTACTTTATTATTATTTTAATTTTGAGTATAAATTGCTTGTTTTATGATTCTTCCTTTTTTCTTTCTCTTACAAGATACGTACTCTTAAACATTGCATTAATATAAAGACGGTAGTTAATAACAGTCGAAGTTTTCAATATCAAAGCAAGTCTGTTATGGCTTAGTCTTCAAAGTGGCATTTTCTTTATGTTTTTGAATTATCATATCATTTCAAACAATAATAATATTTATAAAAGTCTTTTTGAGAAATGAGGATATATTCTGACTTACACAATAGACTTACTTAATATGTACACAATTTTTTTATTATTACTAAACCTTTATAATTTTATTTATAATAAAACTTTGTTTGTAACAAACGTAAAAAAAATAAGATTTTCTTTTATTGTAAACGAATTCATTCATTGTAAAGCCATTGAGGTAGAATAAAATCTATTTAATATATAATAACTATCCCTTTAATTATTACAATAAAATTAAAAGTATAATTCAGCTAACTAAATCGATGTCTTCAATTGTCTGTCACAAACATATAACTGGTAATTCGTGCACCACATATATAAACTTCATAGTTTCATTTTTATTCTAAACAAGTTCAACACTGTATAACATTTCATAACTACTTCCTTAATAAGTGCCTTATATCTTTATTTTGTCTTTGTAATGTGATATCTGCTTTTTCAGCTTTATCTGTGATATTATCAATTATATCATTTTGAACTTCTATTTCCTCAGACAAACCTATAGCTAAATCTTTCAACTTTGAAATAGACCCACTCATTTCATCTAAATTGCGTTCCAGCACAGCAGTCACATTTCTAAAATGGGTGTCACTAAATTCTTCTTGTTCCTCTTCAGCTAAACCACGTAAACGTAATGATGGATGATCATCATAACTGGAATCACGTCTTGGTATACTTGGGGGACTGCTAAAATGATCTGCTAATGAACTACTTGCACCTGTTGGTGATAAAGGAGATTGTGGACTCCTTATCCCTGCACCACTTGAGCTAGATGGTTGGTCCATTGCTTTAGTACCAGCAAAATAATTTCTTAAACCTCCAAAAACACTTTTGATCCCTTGAATGTGCTTTTGACTGAAGCGCAATGTATTATTTATGTCTTCAAGACGTCTATCAGTTCTTTCCAATTGTTCACGTTGTTTAATTAACTCCTAAAAATATATATATAATTAAAATTTAAACAATCCATAGTTATAAAAAATGATAATCTCATTAAAAAAATAAATAAAATTAAAATATTCAACATCAAGAAAATAAAATCTTAATTTATTAAAAAACTTAAGAGCAAAAAATTTTTGTTCAACTTATTCAATACCTGATATAACATTTGAATTTGAAATCATTCATTCCAAAGGTCATACTGAAATTTAAGATAATTGACCTTGCTCACAAATTCTGTTTTGGTTATCAAATAGATGATAAAAAAGCATGATATAAATAATATGATAAATACCTCAGCAGTGGCAATCCCAATATCTTCTGTATCACGCAGTACCGACATAGAACGTTGGGATGACTGGAGCGTTCTATCCTCTATTTCTCTTCTTCGTTGAAGTAGTTCCTGGTGTCTCCTTTCCAATTCACTATCATAATTTTGATAGCTACTACTGCTAGCCCCATAACTGCTGGGCATTGGATTCCTTGGCGGTGCACTTCTCAAAAATGTTTCATCGTCCACGTCATCCTCAAAAGAGAAGAATGGACTCTTAGGATCTCTCAAATAACTGTTACCAGCCATTTCTCTGCTCTGCAACTTTCTTTATCTGCTCTGAAACGAATTTCAAGGAAATCCCATTAGACAATGAAATAATTACTTGATGACACACATTCATCTGTGACTAAAGCAGAAAGACAAGTAAAACGGAATAATAGCCTCGTTTACAGCCAGAACACTCGGATTAATTCGATAAGCAACAGGCTGTTGCAGATATTCTACACCAGCCAGCAAAAAAAAATCAATTAAAGCCTATAACTCGTCCTTTATTGACATTTAGGTCGACTCACCCAGAAAAGTTTCTCCTAAAGTTGTCTGCTAACCTCGAATCTTTTGCAGCCTCCGTTACAGTTTCGATCCAAAGCTTCAGTGTTTTTATCAGCAGGAATTATCGCGACTTTGAATAAATCAATAATCAGCAAAGAGTACACTGGTAAAGAAGTAGTTGGCGAAAAGTAACGAACATGCCATATTTTGCTCTCTCTGTCTCTCGAGGGGGTGGACAAGTGTGTAGAGTGGACAGTGTCAAAGTGATGACTGAGCGTGAGAGGAGGGGCGGTGGAGGAGAGGAAAGAAGCAGTAGCTCGATTCCGAGGCGCTCGATTTGCGCGACTAAACCGACCTCTGGTAGAGAAGCTGAGAATTGAAAAAGTAAAGTTGCTGTACGGAATGTGTGGGCGGTTAATTTTGTCTTTGTATTTTATTGTGTATGTATTAATGTATGTATCAAAAAAGAGAACGTGAGTGGGAGGAGTTTTAGTTATCACTGATTAGTAAGTGAGCTGTATTTTTGAGTATGTATTTGATGTAATACGAAAGATGTGTGTGTAGTAGTAATTGAGTTAAATTAGGTTCAAAGCCTCAAAACACAGCTAACGCCGGTTGGAGAGAACGTGAAAGGGGTATGTTAAAAAAGTACGTTACAATTTCATATGCCATTTTTTATTTTAAGAAATTTGTTTTACTTATCGTAATTACAATGCTATCGTCTTTATAAGAATTGATTTGAATTGATAGGAAAAATAATTGTAAAGTTACTGTTTATGAAATATTGCATTTGCTTGCATGCCAATGATCATTATAAAAATTAATACTGACAACTAAATATCGTATATTTTAACATAAATATGCGTGATTAAAACGTTTAAATGTTCTGACAAATTTCAAACATACATGGGATTATCATGCGATGATAAAATTTTGGACAATCAATGGTATTACATTTCAAATTTTTTTTCTTGTTTCCCTTTATTTACGTATCACATAATCGCACGCTTTTTTGTAAACCGTACACGTATTCACTTTGCATCAATGTTACAATCATTTTAAAAATCTTTAACAACCAAAATATTTTGTTTATCTTCTAGCCACACACTAACTTTTAACAATGGTTTAAGATTACGATGATCTTGATTTTTCTACAAGACCTTGCCTAACATAAATTTCTTTTTATATAATTTGCAAAAGCAAGTGGCCCATTTAACAAATTAAAAAAAAATAATTGGATTAATGAACACTTTAGAATAAATTAAATTATCTATATATTTACACACAACTTATCACAACTGAAATTTACATCAACGTATCGCAGGTAGCTTACACATATAGAGCATATGTTCACAAAGAGAATTAGAAGGATGCTATAAAAACCAAAACATGTGTCTCGATGATCACAGTTGCTCATATAATATCTTTATCAATCACAAGTTCTCTTTAATTCATTAAGTTTTTCGAACCAGTCGAAAGTCATAATAACAAGCTTGTCTACTTGGTTTTAGTATGTTTGCCAGTTCTACCGCGTGGCCTGCGTTCGCTGTGGAACTCGCTGAGATAACTATGGGTACATTTGGCACGAGGACGCTCGACTGGTGCATTTAATGCTGTTGTCCAGATCATTGAGGCGACTATACCCAAAGCACGTGACATGCATAGTAACAGCTGGTTGTAGTTCATATCTCGTAGACCGTAGAACTGTCGATTAAAAATTTGAATTTTAAAGTTTTCTTTTTTATATTTTCTTTTTTTTTTATAATAATTATGGTGATTGATTTTACATACTTGGAATAAAGGCCCGGCTATAGCAGTTTGCTCGGCTACCATTACACGGTTTCGAGACTCTCTGATTTGCTTTGTGTATATACTGGAGATTTCTTGAGATAACTGTTAAGCGTAGACATATTAAATTTATAAGTAAAAAAATTTCATATTTATTTTTATGTTTAATGCAGTAAATTGTAAAATTGATTTTATTTTTCAAACTAAACAATTAAAAAAAAAAAGAAAATGTAAAAAGAAAAACTTCTTGCTTAATATATTATTGATTTTATGCATATGAAGATCATTAAGAGTTCGTAGTAAGGGTTTATATTTTTACGATTCTGTTATTCTCAATCTCAAGTTCGTTCATAGTTTTAACAACTTTTTTAGTGTATGTATATATTTCATCGTATAAAAAGATCGTCTTACCTTAATTTCTGGATCATTTGGTACGTTACTTCTTACAAACTCCTGCAGGACTTTATAGCGAGAATCTTCGAACTGAGATATTTTATGCCCGGCGATTTCAAATCTCTTCTCAATGAGAATCTTCACGAAGTTTTGCAAAATCTCATTCTTTGGCTCACGGCCAACAGCCTTTTGGAATTGCGATAGGAACTCCATGCACTGAACAAAAATTTACAATCCTTCTTATATTATAACTCCGCACTCTCTCGAGTATCTCGAGCTTTATTCAACTTGCACATACATTAAATTTTACCATATAGGGACAAATATCAAGAAAATTAAACTTCATTTCATAATTTGCAATATTAAAATTTAACATTGGAATTGAAGTTAAACTAGTTACTATTGATATATTTTACTCACTTGAAAAAGTGTACCAGTGGTAGGTTCATTGGCATAGGCAAGGACTCCCGCTGCTAAAGCTCGACTTGCATCGTACTGGCTCGTCCCCATAATCTGCGCTATGTGAGCACCTGGTATTCCACCGTCGTCGTCCCTACATCCGTTTCATCAAAATTAATAAACATGAGAGTATGTATATACGTGCTATATATGTACTCGCGTGTTTCGTCTTATATTATGCATAGACCTCAGGCTGGTCACTTTATTTTCTTTTTTTTTTCTTATTTCTTTTACTTATTACGTTATTTCTTTTTGCTTTTCTTTATCGATAAATTATCGATAAGATGCATTGCAGTGTACTTTGAGAGCATGAAGTTAAGTGCATCGGTTATCAATAATGACTCGTTTATTATGTAGTGAAGGAAAAAATAAAAGAGTAGATCGATCGATAAGAGCGTATAAAACATATTTTTTAATATTATTTGCAAAATACTTTGCTGTAATATTTTGCTTTTTTAATACATAATAGGAATATATGTAATAATTTACTCATATGATTTTTAAGGAAATCAATATCAAATTTAAAATTATGACAGAATCAAATATGAATTAAAAAAAGGTTTTATTTAATATTACTCAAATATCCATAAGTCACGCGATTCTCATGCTAATCGCGCTTGAATAACTTCATCCCTTATACCCAATTGGAATCAAATTAAATAATCTCATTCTATGTACATGATGATATATACTCACGCATTAACCGCAATATAAAGCCTCAAAAAATCTCCAAGACCCCGCCTTTGAGATTCCGTAAAACTGTCATCAACATTATGTAGACAATCCAAAAAAAAATCAACCCAATCAGCTTTCTCCAAAGCCATACTGGATCTGCGTGTTTCAGTTGCGCTGACCATTGCTACAATAGCAGGCAGCGATGCAAGCAGTTCCATGCTGTCCTCATAAATGTGCTGCGAACCGAGAAACAGTGAATGTGAGTAAGAGAGAGGGAGAGAGAGAAATAGAAATTTCCAGCTGATGCGTTTAATTAGCCAAAACGCTTGCGCCCACTGTCACCCGGCCTAATTTTAACGCTTGTCCGGTTATACACCCCTTTCCCGTATACGGAGACTGAAAGCACTGAAGCATGATGGGGACTCTCCTATATACAACCTAAAATTTATCGGTCTATGCGAGCATCCTCTCACTCTTTACCTATATACGTATATAGATGTATGTGCAACTTCCTCTCTTGCTTCATCGATTTGACATCACGAAAAATTTTAATAATTCAACGTTCTATCTTTATACGAGGAAAATTTTATCAAGATTTTTCTGTATAATTTTAGCATAATTTTGAGTATATATAGGAACAAAAAAAAAAAAAAAGAAAAGAAAGAGGAAAAATGTTATGTTTCCGGGAGTCTCTATTTTATAGAGAGTCCTTGACTATAACATATCTTAGGATAAATTGAATTTTCAAAGGCTATAGTCGGAAGTAAAATTAGCAAGCACTTTGCAATGTAATCAAGATCGTGAGATCTTAACGAATTATATTCAGAAAAACGTCGTCGGCCTACTTAGCCTAGTGTATACCTGAGATTTATCATTTCAAATTCTCCACCACCCCCATATAAGCGAAACGTTACCTTAACACGTGATTGACGAATAACCGTGGTCTGTGCAAAAAAAAAGAAAAAAGAAAAAAGTTTGGATGTCGGTTGTATCGCGTGTGTAAAGTCAAGGCACGCGAACTCTTTGAGAAATAAAATAATAATAAAAAAAAAAGAGAGAGGTACCGGAAAGAACTGCGGGTATTTTATGGTAATGAAGCGGTTCACAGGAGGTCTGTACGAGGGAATTGTAAAAGGTATATGTATATGGCTGATGTGATCGCACCCTTCGATAACGTCGATCTCTTTAGTCTAGGCTCTTCAAAAATGAAATGGAAAAGTAGGCGGATACTATGTATATGGTTTAGTTTCTTTTTTTTTGCATGTCAGCGTTTAAGAAATAAGGTGTAACGGATGATGACGAATGAAAAATTCGATGGTCGTCTGACGTTTCATTACTTTTGAGCTTTTTTTTTATTTTCAAAGGTTATCGATGAGGGTATGACTTTTGTAGAAAAAAAAGGGCTGAGCAAATTTGAGGGCTGATTGAGCTAAATTAAAGTTCGGATTTGATGAGCAGTCGATTGCAGAGTGCTTTTGAGTTTTAGGTGAGCTTGATTTTTTTATCAAACGATTTTCGTCATGGTTTTATATTCGTTGAAAAAAAGTTTATATACAAGTTTTAAATTTTTGTAATTTTTTGAATTAAAATATTGCAGGAAAAGTTAATTAACTGTCATACATAATTTTAATTGATTTTAAATTTGTTATTTACAGCTTTTACGTATTTGACATTGTAATGATGGATTAAAAATTAATTAAATAACCAGTTAATTTATTTTAATGTTTTTTTTTTTTTATAAACAGTACATTTTTGATTAAAATATTTCGTTTTATAAGTTAAAATTGTTATATATTTTAATTTAATTTGATTTCTATGTAGCTGCTACACGAATTTCAACTTTTTATTTAGAGTTGAAAGTGACGGGTACATAAATTAATTTTTTTTATTATAGGTACATATATAAACTTGACTCACCTGAAAAATAGTTGTTAATTTAAGAAATTTAAAAAAATTATATTTTTCTTTTTCGACTAGAGCTTTCATTTTTTTTTAAATCTTTCATTTAAATCTTTTTATTAAAATTAAATATTTTATTGCAATTTCAAAAACATTTCTTATTTAATTCACAAAATTAAACTCGGTTTACTACAAAATTTTTAATTTTAATAAAAAGATTAAAATGAGATTTAAAAAACAAAATACCCTATGACATTAATTCTAAGCAAATACAATGTGTACAGTATACTGCTATTTCATTCGAGTATAAATTTCAACGGAATTTTAAACACGTAACACAAGTTAACTCGTTGTTTACGCGAGTACAAGACCCCCTATCCTATACACTTTAGTATTCCATACCTCAAAGATAAAGACAGATAGACCGAAAAAGAGTATAAGAGTGGGTCAAGACAGGTCGTAAAGAAACAGTACAGTATAGTATATATAGGAAAAGTATGCTCATCCATCTTCATCGATCATTCTTAAGCCCAGCTCGCTCGCTCGCTCGCACGACAGCTACTCCATATATACACATACAAACAACAGCTACATACGAACTACATAAAAAACAGCATACAAAGAAAGCAAAGCCAAAAAAAAAGAATGTACCTCCCAATAGCTGTAGCTCATGACTCCATCCTTCAAAGCCTTTTTAAAGTGTTTGTCAGCATCAAGTGCAGTGAGTGCAATGGCGAGTCTTCCGACCGGTGGTACACTACTGGGTAGAGATCGTAACACACCACCGACAACACCGCCAAGCTCACCACTTGCTTCCGACCACCACCAATCCTTGCGACGTGCGCGTCTTTCCGTCCAGTCGGCGGTCAATGACTCGGTTTGCTCTTGCGTTGGCACGTCACCGGTTAACAGTAGCCAGAACACAGCCTCGGGACTTGGCGAGCCACCACGACGTGGTAGCAGATTGTAAAGCTCTGGTAGTGAGAGACCTCGGTACTTTATCTGCGTGTTTTCAAGGATATTAATTATTTGGGATAGTATAGGATTTCATGTTTCGTTAGATTGACATAAATATACTTTGAGTAGGGAAAAAAAAGTTGTAGTATTGCAGAGTAATCAGTAGATAAAACCGAGAGTGGTCAGACAACGGTAATTGAATTTTCAATAGTTACAGACCGAGTGAAATGATAAGCCAGACATCTTTTTACTACTGATATCGATGCGATATATCTTTTACGATTGGATTTTTTTTAACGCAATGAAAAATGTATATAAGTATGTAATCTTATAAAAAAATGTAAGAGGATAAATTTAAATAAAAAAACTTTTATTTTCCGAGAAAAACAAGAAAGAAAAAGTCGAGTTAAGTATTTTGTATGACAATGAGACCATAGAGTATTCTTAAAGAAAAAAGCATATCAGAAAAAACGCGTAAAAGAACTTTGCATTGAAAAAGGAAACATTGACGTGGAAATCAAACGGATTCTCAAAAAAGTTATTCCAAAGCAAAGAAAAGGATAGGTATTAAGATATGAATAAAAAATAGGAGCAGATAGCAATCTAACTTACACCGGACTGAGGATCGAATTCGGAAGTCTCGCGTATAAGTGCGTTGACACCGTCGAGACCACGATAGATGTCCTTTACGGTTATTTGACTGACGACTTCTAAGCCGTGCATTTGATGAAATTTTCTTAGAAGATCGTGATGTATGGGTATTTTCTCGCATAGTGCTTCCTTTAAATCTGTGCTTGTACTTGGTACTCCTCGTGTTGTACTTAACTGTTAGGATTGGAAGAAACTTTAATGGGTAAATATTTGAATTTTTATTTTTTAATAAAAAAAATTAGCTTATCTTTGTTTGATGATTTTTTTTTTTGAGTATAAAAAAATTAATAATTTATAAAGTAAAATAAAACAATAAAAATATTTTTATGAATTCTTCAAAAGTTATGAAATTTTTTTTCAAGTAATAATGAGCTAAAAATAAATTGTAAAAACATATTGCAGTTATATAAAAGAAGACAAATAATTATAAAATCATCATTTAATTTTAAAAATAAAAATACATTAATCATCATCATTATCCAGCACGTGTGTGTGTGTAAAAACATAACAAAAGTCAAACTGTCATGTTTACATATACAACATAGTAGAATTTGCTCAATATACATCTATATGTATACCTATCAAGTATAAAACCTAACCTCGAAGTATATCGCAAGTAATCAGTAGTGAAAGTGGGAGAATTGACAATTTTCAAATAGTCATCATATATAAGTATAATATATCCTACCTTGAGCACTATTCTTTCAGGATCATCACCACCAAAGTCACCACCAATTGAGGTGAGCTTGACATATTTAACAAGTACGACATTGATAGTTTTTAAAAGGTCATGACCACCGCTGCCGCCCTTAGCGGCTCTGCAAGCTTTTAACATCCTTGATTATATGCTTCTGCTGCTACTGCGTAGTGCGTAATTATATGTATACTCTGGTCTCTATATCAATACACTCAAAGCTTATTCAACTTGCAAGCTCTTCTTTTTTGCTCCACTTTTAACATCAGCTGGCTCAGTTTAAATGGCTAAGCGTGTTAATTGCCAGCTTGTCATGTATTTACTTAGTTGCATATTTCACTGGAAAATTTAGTATTGAAAAGTCCAAAATGAGGGAGATTATTGAGGGATGTGATTTTGAGAGGAAGGCCGAGAAAGAAAGGTTAGGGCATTTTTTGAAAAAATGGAATATATTGAAAACATAAACATACGCACACACGTCAAAGTGTTCCTTTATTTTTTACTATTTATTTTTTTTTATCTCATCTCTCCTTTATCATTTCTTCTAAATCGACACTTCCATAAAAAAAAAATTTCTCAAATTTGCAACAACTTTCACAATTACAGCTTGTAGACAGCGTTTATAACATATTCTTTATATTCTTTCACCTTCTTTACTTCCCGTGTTTCTTTTTCCGCTTTATATTTACGTCTATTATTTTTTTTTTCATTTAATAATTATGTTCAACTATAACTGTCTCTCTAACAGATTTATTAATTTCTTTCACTCTCTTTCTTTTTTTTTTTTATTCTTCAACTAAACACTCGCTTTTTTTCTTCACTTCACCTTTAATTCATTTAACGTCATCGATCGAGCCAGCTTTAATTTTCTTGAGCTAATAAAGAGTATAAGAAAAGTTCACGGTAAAAAGTAGGTAGATCTGCTAAAACTGATTTGATATACATTACCATCTTATTTTTTTTTTGTTATGATCTTTTTTTATTTATTTTTTTTTTATTCGAACATCGTGTGTGGCTAATAATAATAATATTATTATTTACGACAGTATGTATGGCACAGTTTCAACTCTCGCGCCCTATTATTATTATTATACATACGTGGGTATGTTATATGTTTTATGTATGTTTATGTATAGTGTTAAGTATCACCTTCGCACACTCGCGAAAAAATAATAAACAGACGCGGACAAGACAAGGCTTCAAGGTCGCTAAAACTCGCTAATTATATATCAATCTATCACAAACACAAATTTATATACACACGCAACACACACATGTCTAATCAACTGAGACGATGACTTATATTATACTGCAACTGAGTATGAGTGTGTGTGTGTGTGTGTGTGTGTTTTTTATATAGGTAGACTGAATCGTGCGAGAATAATAAAATCAGGCACCTTTTTTTTGTGCATGCTGACTGACACGGTGCGGCCGTCAGTTGCAGCTGCATCAGCGCAGAGATGCCAGGAACAGCTAGGCTAAAAGTTAACTATATATCTTGGTATAAGTATGCGGCTGCGCGCGCAACTGTGTGATGCAGTTCTTTTATATGTAGGTATATCAGCGAGATTCCGCGAGCTTGAGTCTGTGTGTTGCATTGTGTAACGTGTTAGTGGGTGGCTATGAAGTTAGATGTTACCTTGTTTGCGTTGGTCAAATAATACCGAGAGAGTCTTATTTTCGATGTATAAATGTGTTCGTGTATGTGGGTGAATTTGTGTATATGGGTATGAGAAACTTGGCACTGCTGCTGCGAACTCACGTTCGACCACCTTGCTATTATTCTTTTTTCATCTTTCTCTATCTTTCGTTTCTTTATTTCGTTCTTTTTTTTTTTTTTGTTCTGCTTGTCTTATCTTTACCATACTTTCCGGTACGAAGAATCACATTGTAAGTGTCACAGCTCTTTTTGTTTATTTTTTTAATTTTTTTTTTTTGTTATTTGAATAACTCACGTTTCGTTCGTACATTTTTTCTTAATTTCTTTTTCTTCTTTTTTTTGTGTTAATATATGTATCGAAAGCTCAAAAATACGTGTCGCTCGAATAAAAAATCATAAAACAGTAGGTAAAGATTTTTTTTTTAAATTTTATTTGAAAAAAAGCTCACTTGCTTTTAGATTTATTATTTTTAATTTTTTTAATTACTTTTTTTTTTCTTTTCTACTATATTAATCTCTATAACGATTAACTTTTTTTTTTCGTAAAGTACGACTGTGTGCATCTTGAAGAATTTCTTATTTTTTATTTATTTTTGCTTTACTTATTTTTTTCTTGTCTATTTTTATTCAGTGTTACTTTTACCTACCGACACACCCGATGCACATTATGGATCATACATATAGGTAGTCTTGAAAGTATACAAATTGACGTTAGCATCGTATTACGAATAAGCTTTTTTTTTTATTCCATCGCTCGTCTCGTAATATTATATATAATTTTCATAATTACAATATATTATTATTATTCACGTAATTTTTATTTCATATATCATCTTCTGTCTTTTTTTATTAATTTATTTATTTATTTTTTGTTCATTTTATACATTTTACAAACGACTTAAATACTGGCAACACACAAGTTTAGCGCACCGCTTTCGGACGCTCATTTTACAACGGCTAGTATTTTTTTCATTTTTTGCTGATTTTTCTTTTAATTTATTTATTTATTTTTCTTTTTTTTTTCATCATACTATTTTACGAAGTTTATGTTTTCTTGCTCACTTAAATACTTAAGTCTCTAAAAACGTGTGTATAATACTCGGTGCATCTTATTTATTTATTTATCCCTTATATTTTTTTCACCATCATCATCATCATCAAGCGATTAATCAATCTCCCCATAAACTCCTCTTAATTTCTCATAATAACCTTTTTCCATCTCGCACCCAAAAATTACTCACCTTTAAACTTCTTACATAACTTACGCGTTGTTTTCTACGCTCTACAAATATATGCAACAGATTCTCTCCTCTCTGCACAAAAGTTTGTCTCGCAATAATAAAATATACAACGGTTCATATAATATATATGTATTTATAAATTAATCATTATAATATATATAATTATTTATCATATTTATATTGCTTGAGCCGCTGTTCTTTTTCTTTTTTTTTTTTTGTTTACAGGGCACATTGCTACGTTAGGCCGTGTTACGTTTATGTATATTTATTTATATATAATTAATGTATTATCTCGTATCTGTCCGCGTTCCCTGCTCGTCATTTACCGATTTCCCTTCTATATCCTCCTCTACATCAGTGCAAACAAATCATGTACCAACTATATACGACGACGACGACAACTATCCGAACCCACATCAATCAATCTGTACCCGCGAGGGTTTGCATCCGTGTCAAACTACCTCCCTCCCCTTTTTATACCCTTTCGCGTTTATTAACGCTTCCATCACGTCTGCTAAAATACATCGTCTAAAATTCCTTAAAACGCAATCTCAAATCCTCTACTTCTTCTTTCTATTCCATCTCATCGACTCTTCTTCTCGGCTGGCAATGACCAAGAAAATATTTATTCGAAGACAAGCGATGATGATGCAGCAGCAGCAGGGATGCGGCGAGCATTTAATTTACTGTCAGAGAAGAACGCACTTCTCGGCCGTGGGCGCGGCTCCGCTACTGCTACTACTCGTACCACCAGCTGTAGTAGCAGCAGCAGCAGCAGTACTAGTACTACTAGTAGTGGCTGTTTGCCCTCCGTCCTGCGAATGATGACGTAGAGATGCGCTCGTCGTCGTCGTTGGCGATGACACCTTACCCTCTAAAGCTTGAATGCTCTTCATTAGCTCTCGGAATACCTGTGATGCAGATTGATGCAAAGGTTTATTTTTATTTCTTTTTTTTTATCAGTATTTTATCTGCTTTTTGTTACTTTTTTTTTAAGGGGACGGAGATGTTATGAGATTTGTAGAGTTCGTTTAATGGAATATAATTAAGTAGAATTAAAAGAATATATTTTTTAATATTTTTGCGATTGAAGGATTGTTTTTAATAAAGAATATTATGAAAATAGAGAGGATATGAGACAAATGCGAACTGGGTTAATATAATTGTAGAAACGTGCATTTCAATTGCTACAGAAATAAACTGAGCTTGAAGCAATATTGTTATATCAAAACATCCTACCTATATTTTTGATGGATTTTTTTTTATTCGAAAAACTATATGTTATATTTTTTTTATTGCTATCTCACGCAGAATTTCAACAGTCATGAATCTAAGAAAAATGATTTGACTTTTAAAAAAGTTGCAGGAATCAAAGAAATGAGAAGAAGAAAAATTCAATTTTAAGTTTAAGAAAAAAAAAATATATGTAAAGCAACTGATAAAATGCCATAAACGCATTCGTATAAAATAGGATTTCATCTTCCTTGAATTACGAATGCCTTTTTTCCTTTTTTTTTAACTCTACTATATCCCATTTCTACTGTGAAATGATAATACTATTTTTATCACATGCGAAGAAAATATGTTATTTTTATATCTCAGTAAACACCGACACAGTCACATACAGAATATTTTATTATTTTTTATTTTTTTTTCAAAAAACTTGTAAACTTCAGTACGTATCTAAAAATTCAAAAATGTTTAAAATAACATTTTTGACTTCTCAATAGAGATATAGGTAAATATTTTTTTAAAACTTAAAATTAAAATTCAAATTTTATTCACCTGTCCACCACGCTCTATTCGTAAACACCTTCCATTCTATTATATATACAACAATTCCAATGAAGTCCCTATATTGGTATTGACCAATCGAAACGCGCAAGCATCGAATTTCAAAATCAAGGAAGCTGCTTTTGACGTACGGAGGAATAGAACAGATAGGTAGGAGGCGGTATATATGCGCATATACCCAAGCTATATATACCCTTTCGTTCACAGTTCCAGTGTATAATGCAATCAGCGGACGTTTCGTGGCGTATCAAGCGTAAAATCGCGCACACATTGCAAGCTTGAGAGAGGGAGAGAGAAAGATAAAGCAATGCCTATACGCGTGAAAGTGATATACATAGGTACGCGTGTGCGTTTACTTGAAATCGAATTTACCGTATATGTATCTAAATCGATTCACGTGCAAATAGATCAAGTTAGAATGTACACACATGTAGTACATTATAGCATTCACTTATTTTTTCAATCAATTATTGTATACCCCTAAAGTACCATATTTATTTTTCTGAATCAAACAAATTAAGACACGATTTAACAGAATTATTAAAAAATAGAAAAACAACAACAACAACAAGAAAAAGAACTCACCTGTACAACCCGGCAGTTATACCTAGCACTGCATTCGACATAACTGCAACGCCAATGCTTGCGCACGAGGTTGACAATATCGCGATGCCTTGCACTTGGTGTTGCAGTTGCAGTGGCGGACAGCTTGTCTTGCTTGTTGCCTACCACCAGTAACGGTACGCCTCTCATGTCTCGTGCCTCGTAGATTTGCTCGCGTAGTGTCCTTATGTACTGTCAAATGTAGAGAGAGAGATAGAGGGGGAGAAAACAAAAACAGAGGATGACCTCAGGTTAAATATAAATATGTCAAATATATATATATATGCATACTACAAAGTTATGCATGTCAATATGCAATTGTGATGAGTTGAGATTTGATCTACGTATTTCTCTATATTCCTCTTCCTCCTTCTTCTTCACTGTATGGGATTATATTATTCGTCTAACGATGTATTCCAACTAAGAAAATATATGTGTATAGGCTGACCGTATAATATATATGTGTGTATGTGTAGAGGTGGTAGAATTTGAAGCGACTACTGACAAGCTTATTCAACTGTGGGAAATTGTATGAGAGCGAACGTACGTAGAATTATGTATAGTTATACCTACCTACCTACCTACCTACCTACCTTCCTACCTATATACCTACTACGTGTTTGTACAGACAGCAGAGAATATAATATTGTATTTGAGAAATCGTGATTTTGTTGAATCTGATAGAATTTCATTTGAAAGTAGATATATAAATTTATATCACCAAGAATTTTATTTCATTATTTCGCGAATGTGTTTGGTGTTGCTATGACTTTGCTTAGGGATAAATTAAAGTGGAAGATATTTTTTTTTTTGAAAGTAAAAAGCTTTTTAAGGCTTGAATTGATGTTGGAGGAAAGAGAGATATATGTCTGGTAAATAAAGCTTGTGAGAGAAAAGCTTGGATCGATGTTTAGAAGATGAATGGTTACATTTTACGTGGCGTATGTATACTTACATATATATATATATATATATATATATATATATATATACACAAGTAGTAACAGACAGTCTACGGTAAGACAAGAACCTAAGCATCGTCTTATCAGTGCTAGCATGTATCTACTTACTATATATATATATTATCTTTCTACCACTCATGATTTTAAACAAACTTTAAAATGCTCAAGTTTCATGATAACTTATGAGGTTTTAAACAATTTCTTTTTTTTTTCTTTTAATTTAAATTTTTGTTATCGCTCACTTTTCAAAATTTGAACTTTAAAAGCTTCTCGCAAGCTTGATTTCACCTTTAAACTTTTATCTTTAAAACTAAAAAAAAAATTTCTTTTATTACTCCAGTTAGACTATTTAAAAATATTTAATTACTTAAATCTCTATACTGAGATAAACGAAACTTTGTATATCGTAAACAGTTCAACTACGAAACGATAATCATTTAAAGTTTAGTTAAAAAAAAAAAAAAAAAATAAAGGAGAGGGAGGGTGTGAAAGCTCGAATATATTCTCGAGTTTGTGCTATATATATCTAGATCCATACCGCTCTACTAAAATTCCAAATCCGAGCAAAATATTTCCCTTACCTTTACAAAGTTTTAACGATCGCATAGGCCCTATAACGCTTTGGTACATATATAGAGATATACGGTCTGTCCACATTATTCAATGAAAAGCACAGAAGCGTAATATGAATACCTATATATCTATACACGAAAAGCGATCATTTATTAAGCTTCCGAAACTCATCGCTAAGCTTTCTCTCGTGTACATATACGATACATATATACTGCCTATACATATATTACATACCTATATATTGTGTTTGTGAAATTTTCGTGCGTTAATTTTTGAACTGGACTCTACACTCTGGATTGGTGGGTGGTAATGTTCGCTTGGACGCCCGTCAAATTATGAGAGGGAGAGAGAGAGAGAGAAGCACTGGGCGTTTCTCGAATTAAGCCATCGAGTTATATGCTGCGCTTGGTGAATAATTTATAAGCTGGATATGGTATGGACTGTAGAGTATGTATGTGTATGTGTGTGCAAAAGTTAATTTTCCACTGCTCTGCGACGGAGGAGTATGTGCTAGAGAGAAAGAGAGTGAGGACTTTGGTGACGAACGTGTGTAAGGATCAAGTTGGAAGAGAGGGTTTATATAGAAAGAATTTCAGATGAGATTATATAGTTGTAGAATTTCTTTTTCAATATTTTATGCGTATATGTGTAATGTATACGATATACGATCGAGGTCGATTGATTTTATTAATTTTCAGACTTTTGAAGGGAATGAAATTTTTTGAAAATTAATGGAGGATTATTTTTTTTGTCTGACACTTGTGTGTCGTGGAAAATTAAAGTTGATTAAAAGGAATGAAATATATAGTTTGATCGATACGGATTAAGTTTAAGAAAAATTAATTTAATATTTATTTTTCAAATGGACTTAATTTTTTTCTTTCTTTTTTTTTTTTTTTAATGTCGTGAAAGTATTACATCATTTGACATTAAGTATATTCCATGTAGTCTATAAAACTAAAGTACTGATGGCTATGATCCTGCTAAAAATGTTTACGTTGACCTAAAAAAAACTGTTAAGCGGTAAGTTGCAAGATCCGTAATATAAATTTTTAACTTTTCTGTCTCTGCCATGTAAATGTGAATTTTTTGTTCTTTATTTCATTTTTTTTAATAATTCCACGCAAGCTTCGCGTATGCTAACATTTCAAAAACATTCAAATAAAATTTTTTTCAAACTGTATGAATTTTGTTATGATAAAATACTTTTTCTTTTGTTTAAAGTTTTGCTTGTTTATGTGGTTAAAATTTTGTTTTTAGAATCTACCTTATCTTTACTATGCAGAGGATTGATTTAACATTATATTATTAAATTTTTAATGGCGTAAAGTTTTGATTTATAAATGAAGCTTCATTTAAATTTTTACGCATTTAATTATTAGAGTGTGTAATTTTAATAAAAAGTTTTAAAAATTCAAGGTACCTATATGTTTTAAATAAGAAAATATATCATCGAATATATAATATTTGACGCAATTAGTACAGTTTTAAGTAAAAGTCTAAATGGTGGTGATTCGAAGTAAATAATTGAAGTTTTATCGGTTTTCTATCAAGATCCATCTGCTTGATTAATTGGTTTTAAAATATTTTTCTCGTTACTGCAACGAGTAATTTAATTACCGACAGTACGGTATATCTGGTTTATAATACATTACTCATTTGGCACAGAATTTTTTTCAATGTAAATATTTATCATATGTGAACAATAATTTTTTTAGGTAAAATAAATATTATTGTAGACCTTAGTTGAAGTGATACGTTTCTTTTTTGCATTTGTTTATTTAAAGAAAAGGGATTTTGTTCAAATAATATTTTTGCTTTTTCGAAGAGGAAGCCTTGTGATCATGCAGAAAAATTTTTTTTATAAAATGTCAATTTTTTTATACAGTTTTTTAAAATATAATTTTATAAAAAAAAAAATTTAATTTATATGGAATAAATATTTATTTAAGGAAGCTTCTTGCCAAATAATTGGTAGAGATTTTTTAAATTCATCTATAAATTTACGTAACATAAATATAAAATACAATTTTTCAACTAATATTAAAATTTCGAATGATTAATTGCACAGAATAGAAGAATAGTTCATAAACTCTCAATCCATCCAGCAACTGCGTACAGTATATTCATTTACCATTTGAAAAGCATTATTAAAAAAATGACAATATCGAATCCGAGTTTATTCTCTCTCTCCTTCTCATCTATAGTTTCAATAAAATTTTTTTTCAGTTAGACTTGAAATTAAAACAAAAAAGCCCTGCGCGAGCATCGTATTGCTCTTTTACAACTTTTTCACTCCCACGATTTTCCATTCGACGCCTAATAAAATGAAAACGCTTCCTAGCAGAAAAAAAGTCTTCCGCGGAAAAAAACAAAAGCAGAAGTAAAAGAAAAATAATAAAAATAAAAAAAAAAAAGAAGAAAGTAAAGCAGGTAGAGAAAGAGAGAGTAAGGGAGAGGTTTTTAGAGAAGTGTTCGATAATAGGCGAAAGGGAAAGAAGAGACGAAGGAGAATTCAATATCGGCTCCGCAAGCTCACCGACAATATACCTAGAGTGCGAAGGTGGTTTCTTCTTCTTCTTCTTCTTCTTCTTCTTCTTTATCTTCTTCTCTCTTTTAACCCTTGCGCGCAAGAAGATGCCGCAAACGGTAAAAGGGCTTTCTCTTACTCGCTTGGAAGAGGCTTGAGGTTTAAGATGAGGATAAGAGATTGAGCTGTAGGATACCTATACGTGTTCGCTAACTTTTACCCGGCGCACAAAGCTCTTTCTACTTCTCTATTTCTCTTTCCTCTCTTTCTCTTTTACTTTTAGGTCTATGTGTGTGTGTGTGTGTGTGTATGTGTGTGTGGGCAAGGACTGACTTCATACATATAATCTCCTGTCTCATTTGCACTTCTGCTTATGTATATTATAAGTTTGTGCTTGTGCGCGTAACTCATTTCGTTCTCAACTATAGCTCGTTCCGGATTTATTCCCCAAGTTATATGGTACAGTTACTTGCTCTCTAGGCTCTGTTGTTTGATGTTTCCAAAAAAAAAAAATTTACATTTTGCATTTTTGCGGGTATTATAGATCGTAAAGTATATATTATAGGTAAAGTATTTTTTACTAGGTGTTGTAAAATACCGTTCTTGTAATTCTTTTTTTTTTTTTGGTGCAAAATATTTTATTTATACCCATATACAAAACATTATATATGTTCTTAGAAGTGTTTCAATAGGTACTAAAGCTGTTCCTTTCTTCACCACAGCTCTCTAGGATATATCGAGGGGTATGCGAGAACTTGGAAAGTTCGTCTCGGTTCTGATGTTTGCGTTTATATACGTATAAATGTATACAGAGAAAGGGAGAGAAATTCAAGTAAACTTAATGTAGCGCCACAAGTCAAACTTACTCTCGTGTACCTAATTATTGCAATTATTTGGCTTCTTTGAAGAAATGACAGACGTCACATGGTAGGATTAATTTTAAACGAATTAATATATTATAACAGCGGTATTCGAATTGCGTGTAAAGGTTTTTATTTTCAATTAACCCCGACCCCGTACTTTTAAACATAATTTAATTGTTACGACATCGCATAAGTACCACACTCACGTATAAATATATTCGTATTACTATCATAATAATTAATTTTAAGGCGAGTTTAAATTACATTTGAACCATATATTCCAAGTTTAATTGTTAGGTAACAGCAGTAGGCGTGAAGATTTCAAGTTGAAAAGTAAAAGCTGAATGATGACGACGACGACGACGATGAAGAGAATGACTAAGGTGTCTGTGTGTGCGGGTATGTATTTATTCCGCACCGTTTCAATTATACAACGCTTAAAGGTAAATATAACGAAAGCTTCCCCCCCCCCGGCCTCCCAGAGCTTTAGTGCTAAACAAATAGCTCTTTTGGCGGTTTCCGTTCAACGCGCGGCTTAACGTTCAACAACCCAACGCGCTA
>JAPYZE010000143.1:10320-92786 GCA_030522805.1 Leptomastidea abnormis | reverse complement strand
GGTTCCGCACATGACATCATCACAATTTTCTTTTGCTAAACAATAAATTATTGATTTTATTATTTTGAATACTGTAATTTTTTAGTTAACAATGCTTATAACTATAGTTTTGAAAATTTTTTTTTTTCTAATACCATTCATATGCGCATATTTTAAAACTTACTTGCTGGTGCTGCTGATACTGTTGTTAAGTAAATTAATGCAATTAGAATTAAACAGATGAAGTGTATAGCCTTCATGATATTTAATTTGGTAGTAATCTTTTGCTAAAAATGTAAGAGTCTGAAAGTGTTTAAATTTAATTACTAAAATTTGTTCTCAATTTCGTTAGCTTTTATTTTATAGATTTATCATATCTAATCATCAAAAAGAAAATATTTATGAATCTTGATCATTTTGTCTTTATCATCATCATCATGATCATCATCATCATATCGACAGAGTATTATTTAGTGTTAAGATAATAAATCATATATTATTACACATTAATGCGTAATTTTTCTTAATTTTTACTATAGTAAAAATTTAAGCTCTTTATTTTCCGATGAAAGTTGAAAATACATCCTATATCTGACGGATTATATACGCGGTTAGCAAAATCTCTAGCCATCAAGGATTATAGCGTAGTCTCAGATTAATATTCCGAGGAGGGTTATTTAGAAGGAGGCCTAGGAGAGATGAACGCATAGAGGACATATACGTACATCATAAACAGCAGTAGCAATAGTAATAGATAGAGCTAAAGAGAGGCTACCGGTTGGCCTGGGCGTATACGCATCCTATATAGGCAAGGAGGAAGCAAGCGAGTGACAAGCGAGTGAGCGAGCTAGTATACGCAATACGCACGTGCCGCTTAACTTGATCACCGGGCAATCTGGCCTCGTTTCAGCCTACACCACGCTTGGTTGGGGTCGGTCTGACGCTTCCGCTAACAAATAACATTGTCGGCAGCTCCTCCGCACATACACGCATTTATACGCGTGTGTGTGTGTCCGCCTCGCCTGATGATTCGATTTGCACTGCCACGCGGCCCAAGTCCGTCCATATCCACCTACTCCCACGTACATCTCTCTATAGCTTGCTCTCTCTCTCTCTCTCTCTCTCTCTTTTACTCTTTCAAGCTGGATTGGGAAAAGGGAAGCAAAAATCAAAGGGTATTGAGAGGATGAGAGCGAGTAGTCCACATACGAAGTAAAACGAATGAAATGGTTTGGCGGCTGGATATATTTATTAGGTGGGTGGACGTACATATGACCTGAAAGATAGAGAGATAGAGATATTGTCCACTTCTATTTATAAACGCTATAGCTTTTCTTTTCTTCCACCCTCGCGTATAAGTACATATATAGTTTGGGAATTGATTCTGTTCTTTCTGCTTGACGTCTATTATGAAAAGGTAAAAGGGGGATGCGAGATATATAATTTTTCTTGTTTTCATTAGCTCTTCGTTCTGTTTCGAATTATGTCGGTCTATCAATAAGCCACGAGAAGACTTGATTATATTGATTGCGATCGATGTGTTTTATATATTTAATAATGCGGCTCGAAATGAATGATGATGATGATGATAGTTAATAAATAAATTACAAGTGAATTTATTATTTTAAACTAAGTTTTTTAAGATTACGTATATAAAAAGGTTTAAATTTTTCATAAAAAAAATAATTTAGAAAGAATGTGATAAAGGGATATACAGAAGAACATACCATAGTAGCTTAACCCCCTCCCCTCCTATTTGATCCTGCAAATCCGAAAATAAAGCCGCTCGCGCGCGAGTAATCGTCGAGGATTATAGCGTGACCCAAACAACAGTGAGTATAACAGAGTATAACAACAGCAGTAGAATAACAGGTACTTCAAGAGCGACTAAGAGCGGAAACAAGACCAATCTATGTATATACCTCTCGGCATCTCCCCCCCCCTTTACACTATTGTGTCCTGCATTTATTTATTCGGTATGCCCCTAATGCGTTCACTTGATCTATTCTTATACCAAGAACAACCTCGCGCGCCATGGTGGCCTCTTGCCATTTAACTGCACAGCAGCAAGAACAACTATATACTCGTAATAGAGGCTTATTCAAAAAATAAAAGGGTGGGGAGAGGAGGTGAATGGGGCGTTGATTCTCTTATTTTTCGGCTTGTTACCATTTGAAGGGCTGGATTTGGTATATGTATAAAAGTGTGTGTATAGGCTAGCTGTTTGTCCTGTAATTAAGCGATTACTTGACTGCTTTTCGAGCCTTTTCAACACTTATATACTATATAAGCTTTGATTCTCTTTCTTTGATTATTGTCGAGAGTGTGTTTTTGTTCAAGATCTACCTTATTGTTATTGTGATTTTGAGGACAGTTTAATGTTTTACTTTATTCTTTAAAAATATGTTTTTCTATTTCTCAATAAACTTATTTATAAAAAATAATTTTTTAATTTTGAAATAATTTAGAATATGAATTTCGAATTAAAAAGAAAGAAGAAGGAAAATAATAAAATGATAAATGGATAAAAACGTTAATTGAGCCAGATTTTGTCCAAATTTATAAGTTGGGGATGAAGTGGATCTATGGGTAAAGTGCGTGGATTTTACTAGCATAATATGACAAATACAACGTGCCGGGTAAGCTTTACAGGAGCCGCTAGGAAAAAAGGACCAGAAAGAAGTGAACGCAAGAAAAAGAAGGAAGAGGGGGGGCGGAGACAAGTAGGAAGAAGGGTAAATTTGGTATATATACGACGACATAAGGGGGGGTACGCGTATGCTGAGAAAGAATAGCCAGAGATGTAGTATATATATGTATGGAATGCGATGAATATAATGAAATAAAGGACAATAAAAGTGGCAGCAGGTAGGAAAGATAGAAAGATAAAGAGAACGCATATATGGAGAATATATATGCTGGTATACACAATAAACGATGCAGAGTAAGAGAGGGTAGGGGGGGCTAGGATGGGCAGCTAAATGCAGTGGGCGTGTTCCATTTGCTTTCATTATTTTCCGAGCTTGGATTTTCTATATACCAAGGAGGGAGGAGGGGGATTCCCCGACGATACGTATATTCGTTGAAGGGGTTGCTTATTGAGATGAGAGGGAGAGAAGCTCTTGCACTTATTGCGATCAATGTAGCCGTTTAAACCTGGCCTCTAGATATAGCCTAAAATGCACTTGTGCAACACTCTTATACATAATGACCATATAGTAGTAGCCTACCAGTAGCCTACACTTGCGGGAGAAAAGTGCGCCACTGATAAGTGAGATTATACCAGGATATGTATATGTATAAAAGTTGATGATAGAGAAAGTGAGCTCTTATCGTTTCTACGTACTTACTGCCTATATTCACATTTTTTTTTCATCTTCTTTTCTTTTTTTGACCGTCGGCAGCTGTGGAAGCTTTTTCGAATGGCACTTTTGGGGCAGATGGTCCATATCCCTATACCCCTTGGTAATTTTATAAACTACTAAGTGACGATCTCGAGGAAGTCGATTAAGTAAATGGTATAATTATATACTCTTTTGACGTTTCTCGGCTAATGTGAGACTTTTACGGTTCTTTTAAGCTTAATTATAGAGAGATGCTTGTGCTATAATTTTACATTATTTAATTTATTGATTTTAGTGACTTCTAGATTTACAATAAGATAATAATATCGTATATTAATGTAGCAAATCAAGTCTTCATAAAATTTAATCTCATTTCTATTATAGGTAAATATACCTACATCCAACAATTTCGCTTAATTTGAAAAAAATTTTTTGTAATAAACTAGAAAATTACTTAGTCGGGTCACGTAAAACGAATCCGGTCCTTTTTATATTCCTGGTATTTTAATTTAAAGCATTTTACTAAAAAATTCCTTCAACTCTCGTGCAAGCTCTTTTTTTACCTTTTTACTCAGCGTTATATTCACCGGCCAATAAGATAAAAACATATTTTTTTAATTTACCCCCAGTTATGCTCTCTCTCTCTCTCTTTCTACTTCGCTTTTAAAAGATAAAGAGAGTCGGCAATGGCATAATAACAGGTAAAACATAATAAAGCGAGAGATGCTCTTCTCGGCATATCGAGTATATTTGTACAGCAGGATATAATAATAGCCGTCTTAACGAAATCTAATAAACATCATAAACGACCTAGCGCTATGCTTTTCTCTCTACCACCCTCTTACTCCTTTTTCTTCTTCTTCTTCTTTCACTATCCCTTCAAGCGTAGAATGTCTCTTTTTGTCCCGCTCGGCCTTTGCTCCCCAACCCCTTCTGTACTGGTGACTTTCAAGCTTCCTTCTTTCATACTGAAAGTTGCATGAATGCTTAGTGGAATGCAAGCTGAGCTTTGACTCTTGAATAAGTATAATTAATTTTCTTTTTTTTTTTTTTTGCATGCGAGAAAAAGTTTGAATTTAATTTGTTTTTCTTATGGTTGGTCCTTGATTTTTATAAAATCTCTTTAGTTTGATCGCTAAGTTGTAAGTATACCTTTGACATTAAAAATGCGTAAATAAACAGAAAACATATTTATTATAGATATTATCTTTTGTAAAGAAAATCAAAGATACGAACGAATATTTTTATAGAAGTGAATCAAGCCAATCAATCGTGAAAGTTCAAAGAATCAAAAAAAGAATAGTATAGTAGGGTAAAAAAAAAGAGGCACCTGAAAAAATCTCAAAACATGCGAGCTTGCAGGCTTTAAAAATGTCTGGATACGCGCATTTTTGTATGAAAGGGATTCCTATAGGGTAAAAGAGAGAGAAAGAGAGAGAGAGAGAGAGAGAGAAAGATTGAAAGAGAGAACGATGAACTTCATATATTTCAGGGTGTGTATGTGCGAACGCGTGCTATACCTGTGTAAAGTCGTACCCGTGTGATTTTCGCCTCGATAACAAAATTATCAGACGCTGCTTCCAATATCCTGACGATTTTGCGTGAATATAGACGTGTGTGTGACTATTTTTTTTCCACTTTCAGAATTGAGCGTTGAAAAAAATTAATAGCAGACAGAGTAGAGGTGTCGATTTTATTACAAAGTCGCAAGCTCTGACACTTTTTTTAACTTTTTTAATGCGTCGCTTTTATTTAAAGCTTACGATGATACAATTTTTGCAAAAAAACTTTTTTAAATTTTTATGTGTAAAAAGTGGGATCACGTATTTTTGGAATCAAAATTCGGAGAATATCAGTAATTTTCAGCACAAGCTTTCGTAATTTTTTTTTTTTCAAAAAACGCGTATTTCATACATCTGTAATTCAACCCTTGATTGAGCGAACTCACACAAAAAAGGTCAATCCCTATCGAATGTACGTATAGGGCAGGATTTTCGAAAACTAATCAAAATTCGACTAGTCGAATTCGAGAGAGCTTTCGATAGTACCTACACGCGTGTGATAATCACATTTTACCAAGCCGAAAGCTCACATATATACGTGAGCTTGCACTCCTAATTCGCGAGAGGCCAAATTATTCCATCAATTAATCTCTCTTTCAAAATTGCCCTGACTCAAATCAACTCTCCCTACCCAAGTCAGTAGTATATATTCAGTCAATGTGTGAAGCTTGCAGGGAAAATGTGAGTATGGATGTGTGACGGATATGTATACGTATATAGAATTCCATTGGATTCAACAGATCAAATTTAGTCGAGCTTTTTCCAGGGGAGCACGTCGCTCGACGACGACCCGACAATGGACTCTGATTGACCTCTAAATGCGCGAAAGCTCGACTGTAATTGCCAGGCTATACTGTATAGCTGAGCGCTACGTTTTTATGTGCCTAAGCGCTTTAATTTTACCTCCCACCTATACTCTATATTTTCCAGTCTGAGCATCGATGACTTTGATGGTGATTTTGATCTTAGCTCATATCAAAAAGCTCTTTTCTCTCTTTAGAAACCATTTTTCCATTATATTCGTCAAGCAAAACAATTTTATTTTGATTTGAAAATTTTTAATTTGAAAAAATACTTTTTATCAGTCAACGATTAATTACTCGTAATAATAAAATATTTCAATTCTTTAAAATAGAATATCAAAATTTTTTCCATATTGTCTTAAATTCCTTCCAAGCCTAATAAATATAATACACACTCTATAATTCGATACGACATTCTCCGGTTGACAAAGCACAAGCTCTATATATACACGTATACTTACTCTCATCGTCGTTCCACAAGCAGTAGCAGGGAGGCACTCGCTTGAAGCTTCGGCTGCCTCTGATCCCTCGCAATTACCTCCCATTATCCGAGTATTAGGATTCACCCCCTATACACCAAAGTCCCACGTCTCCCACGCTAGCATATGTATGTGTGTGTGTATGTGTGTCTGTTAGTCCGAGGGTCGCTCTTGTTCGTCCCTTCCTTTCACATAACACATATCCCAGAGACAACTTTCTTTTTTTTCTTTTTTATTATTATTATTTTACTCTTCTTTTTTTATTCATCTCCCTTTTTACCTTTATCCATCGTATGTTCTCGGAATATTTTGCGCCTCTGATTGTACATTTACTTTCTTTTTTACAGAACCCACACACATATATGTTCATATTTCCTGGAATCGCATAAAAGCTCACGCGCTTTTTTCTCGCTTCTATATTAATTTGAATAGCTGATATGCAATTCTAAAAAAAGGTGAATGTAAAATTGAATCTCGTTTTATCGTGAATTTAAATTTCATTCTGTGAAATATTTTTAATATAAACTGATTTAAAATTGTGCGATTTTAATATAATGCATTAAAATTAATCGATTCAATTTCCAGAAAATTAATAAGCTCGAGTACTTTCATCAAATCGGTTAAAATCATGAAACGATAAGTGTAAATGCTAAAAAAAAAGAAAATGTAAAATAAATCCAGACCAGCGATGATCAACGTCGTTCTCTTCTGTCAATTAGAGGGGGATAATACTTTGGAAGGACGAGGTAGCAGAGAAGTCTCCTTGTGGACGCGCAACGGCTTTAAAGCTTAAAATTACATTTTCGCCATCGTTATCGCAACGAGAAAGAGCAAAAGAGAGTATTAAGCTCGAGCCAAAGTCAATATGAGTCTTTGAACGTACTTTTCTGTCTCGTCCATTCCATTAACGTATCTCGAGGAAGCTAATTGTAAAATCGAACGATTCTTGAGAAATAAGAGTTGAAAGTGAGTACGATTAGGATATAAGTTTTGGAATATGCAGGTCGGATGTAAGATCGATGAAAATAAAATTGTTCGAATTAAGAGTTATGTTGTCTTATTGATTATTATTCATATAATTGATTCATAGCTTTACATGCGTTGGCTGCACTTTTATATGCACACCGTTAGGCTTTTTCTTTTATATTTACAAGTTCACATGAATTTTTTTCTCGAAATTTTACATTAGAGCTTGCGCAAGCTCAGTCGCTTGAATTAATCTATAAAAATTGCACGTTGCACTCATTTTTCTAAGATTCTTAGAAATTAAGTTAGATATAATCTTTGGATTATTAAGTGACACCGCGTTATGCTATCTATTCTTTTTTTTTGTCTTGAATACGCTTAATTACACGTATTAATCACATGATTTAGTGGCAACAAAAAATAAAGTTAAAATTTTAAAAATAATACTGCAATATAATACATAATACTGAAATGATATCGTGATTAATGTTTCTATTTTCTAAAAAATGTACATTACCAAAACGAAAAAAAAAATGCAAAAAAAAAAAAAACGAATAACGCACCACATCAGCATAATATCGTCTATATCCATAATCGGTTCACTTTCTATCACACACAAAACACATCATCAATAGTAGTCCCATAATTAGTCCATCAAACATATCATCTATCAGCGATGATGCGTACTTCTATGCAAATGCGCTAAACCAATAACCTGCTGCTGCTGCTGATGATGATGATGAAGTTGAGCTTGATGTTGAGCAGCAGCAGCAGCTAACTGATGATGCGCATGATGTAGGCTACTGGTGAAATGTATTTCTTTGGGACTTGAAGGTGAACACCTTTGAAGTCTCGCAGGTGTAGACGGCCTACCTGGTGAGCCACTCGGACTTTCGTCATTCAACACGTCAATTTCACCGTCGTCCGAATCATCGGCCATTGCATCGCTTGAAGCTCGACTTTCGCGTCCACCTCCACTACCGCTACCAGCACCTCCACCTATTGAAAAGTCCACCGGACGCTCTGTAACACAATTTAAAAAAAATACATCCTTTAAATAAAAATAAAAAAAAAAATAAAATTAAAGTCCGATCTTTACTAGCCGCGTAATTGCATCTGAATGCGGTCGCAACTCGTCGTTCGACTTTTCTCATATTACCATTTACCTACAAAGTCTCTCTTTCTCTCTCTCTCTCTCTCTCTCTCTCTCTCTCTCTCTCTATCATCGTTCCTGCATCAAGGTAAAGCTCGCGCGCGCGCGGCGACCAAGTCCAAAGCACTTAAGGACGACGATCTAATTGACTAATTTTCCCGTAAGATCGAGGCTTTAAGACGTAGTCGACCAAGACGCTCACCCATTCCCCATCTTCCCAACTTGCTATACATATACGTATATACATAAAGTCAGCATCTTGAGTAAAGTGAGAGAGAGTACGACTTCTTGGGAAGCGAGCTTTATACCGTATATACCAAGAGGCGGTCGATTTTCTCGGCTCCTTGAGGCAGTAGCAGCAGTCGACTTGGCTTCTTGTAAAGAAAACGAGGGAGAGAGAGTGAGATGAAAAGGGAGAGGGAGAAAGAGAGAAGACGACAGCGGTGAAGGAGCTTGAGAAGACGTCGCAAGCTAACTTTGTTAGGAGGAGCAGAGCCATCTTGGCTACGACAAGTGGCTGGCGTTACAGGCCTTATGCTACTGCTACTGATGCTCTTGGTGTGTGTCTTACGTGGCTATATAAGTATATGTATGTATGTGTATAAGATGCAGACTTGAGCGGACGAAGTCTACTTGCTTGCGGTGACTTTGCCGGAAATGACTTGCGTAAGAGGGGAAAGAGATTGGATGTCTTGGAAAAAGAACGAAATTTTATCTAAGAGTAGTTTTTTTATTTTAGAAGATTTTATAGATTTACTTGGAATTGGATTTTTTTTTTTTAAATTTGAATATTAACTCAAATTAATGGTAATACTGATATTATTATAATATCTTATCAATTGTAGCAATTCAAAAGATAATTTTTTTTTAGATTTCATATAAAGACATTGTTATACTCAAAAGAAAGTAACATTTAAAGTAAAACAATAAAAAAAAGCTCACGATAAAGAAAGGCAGTCACAAGATAAGAATACACGAAGCAAAGCATACGAGGTAGGACAGTAAAGCTGAGAAAATACAAAATCGAAATAGGAGAAGAAAAGGAAGAACAATAGGGCCTACTTGAAACTATGTACATGAATAAAAGTTTAGAAGAAGAGAAGCTAAGTCTAGCTATAAGGTATGACAAAGCGTTGTAGTTAGCGTTCGATCACTTTCATGCAATATAAGCACGAGAAAGATAAGGCTATCTGATACCCTACCACCAGTAGTAGCCATCCCGGGTAAAGCTCTAGCGCATACAAGCTTGCGTTACTTTCTCTCTCTTTCTCTTTCTATCCGGTATAGGCCGCGGAAATTACCTCGTTCCGCTGTGGCATCGCCGTCGGATTTGCGCGGAGCTATATAACGCGGGGTGGTGGTGGTGGTGTATAAAAGCCGGAGAAGAGGGCGGTCGCGCATGCGCAGCTTATATACACTACACTTCCAAAGTGCTTTTTTTCCCTTCTCTCTCTCTTCCTCTTCGTTTCCAAGTTACTGTAACCTACCCCACCGCTAGTTGAGCTTGCGCGCCATTTTGCGATTGTGGCTGCGCGTTAGCTCTAAGCTTGATTTATCGGTGATGCTGTGTTGGTTGACGAGGATACTGGACGATGGTTTTTTTATGTGAATTTTTTTTTAAAGTTTTTTTATTTAGTTTATAGTGGATGATTTATTTTTTTTTTAATGTCTGACCGGATTTTGATATTACTACTGAAATGAGCTTTTCTTTTTTATGTTAATGGTTTTTTAAGAAAATTTTTAATGAATAATTATCATGTACTAGGATCCTTTGAAGATTTTATCGACGTGTAGGGTAATCCATTTACTTCTTAGTGGCCATAAAGACGAGACAGACTTTTAGAAAAAATCAGACGTTGGCCGGTTAAACGAAAAAAAAAAGATTGTTTAATGAGCTCACACAGAAAGTGGTTTTTTTAACCGAGTAAAAGATGATTTATTTATTATGAAGATTACAATACAAAATTTATTTAAATTATATAATTGATTGTAAGATATAAGTATTTTAAATGCACAACTTTTCGTACTAACATATCTAAAGTTACATTAAAACATCAAAATTCAATAAAAGCAAATGTAGATTAAAAATCCAAAAGTTGAACGATTCAACGTTATAAAGCTCATAAATCCAAGAGAAAACTAATTTCTCTCTCTCTCTCTCTCTCTCTCTCTCTTATCCGAAAAGGTTAATCAGACAAATTCAGTTTAACTAAATTTCTCATCGTGGAGGTCTCCATCGTCCGTCGTGTAACACGAAAACATTAAGCGACTAACGCTAACGAACGAAATTAATCGCTAGGACAAGCGAGCGAGCGTTACAAGCTCTATACGTAAATTTTCCTGCCAATTAGGCAAGTCCATGGATGCTCGGTGGGGAAAGGGGTAGGAGGAGGAGGTATAGAGAGCGGTTGGAGCGTTGTGAACTGGAAAATTTCGAACGATCTTCAGCCGCGGCAGTTCGATAACGTCGAAAATCCTGTGTTGTGGTTTGAGCGACCCTGTATGGATGGTGGTGAGGTAGAGAGGGAGATGGAAAGGGGGAGGTTCGTTCTATATACCGGCGCGACTGAGCTTAAGTGATTTATATTGTCGGCGAAATTTCCGGCCGTGCGAAAACCGCAACTGTCTACCCCTCTCCCGTCGCTTCTCTATCTATCTATCTCTATCTCTCTCACAACCTCTACCTCTTCACCCCCCTAGAGCTTTACTGCAACTGTTTAACGGGTGGTTGGCGTTTCAGCTAGTTGGGGATTTTTGGATGTACCGAAAGTTTTTGAACGGTTGACTGTCGCGCGGTGCTTCAGAATATTTAGCGCTGTTTGCCAATTAAGCTACTTTTCGACGTCGATTTTGTTTTGCTTGCCAACCCCTACTCATACTACTACTACTGCTTAGCTTTTGCAAAGCTCAGCTTAACTTTTATCCGACGCGTTTGAGGCTGTTTTGAATGACGTTCTGATTTGTTTCGTATCTATGTTTTTATATAGTTATGTTGTTTTATAACGATGGTAATAATTTTTTAGTTTTTAAATTGTCTGATAAATTTTAATCGTCTAATAAAAATTATTCAATATAAAAATAATAGATTATAAGAATTATTAAGAAATATTTATTTATATATACCTGAGCCTGACGTACCAGATGTTTGTCCAGTGGTTTGCGGTTGACTGGACGCACTACCAGACGACGTACCCGAGCTTGCAGCATTACTATTGAGCTTTCGAAGCTGCTTCTTGTGTTTCATCCGTCGATTTTGAAACCAGGTCTTAACCTGGGTCTCGGACAAATGAAGAGCTGCTGCAAGCTCAACGCGCTCGGGTGTGCTTAGATACCGTTGCGCCTCAAACCGAGCTTCCAGTCCCGCAAGTTGCTGGTCACTAAAAACCTGAATCGCAACAATTATATTATAAGCTGTGCAACACGGTTAAAGTTGAAAAAGACATAATAAGAAATTTTAGAAAAACTTACTGTACGCGCCTTACGCCGTCGGCAATGCTTCAAAGCCGCAAGCTCCCCAACTCCAGGCACGACACCGACGCCCATACCCGCACCACCAAATAAAGGCCCGAGAAAAAAGGCAGCAGCTGCAGCGGTTGGAGGTCCACCTGCCGTCGGTGGATACCCCGGTAGCAAGCTGTTCAATGCAAACTGTTGGTACTGTTGATGCTGGTGATGCTGTTGAGCTTGGCTTGCAGCCGCCGCTGCAGCTGCGGCACTAGCCAAGCTTGCGTGCGGATGTACTATGCCATGGTGCTGCGACGCTTGGCTGTGTGGCTGCAGTTGATGGCCATTGCTCTGTCGATGGTGATGCTGCGTCTGGGAATGCGATGTCTGATGCTGAGATTGGTGAGATGCACCACTGCCACTACGACTTAGGATGTCCTCGATGAGGAAGGACGTACGGCTTGCGGAGCTTGCGTTGACCGCTGGCTGATGTGGATGCTGGGTTGGTAAGCGAGCTTGCTGCTGCTGGCAGGCGGTTGTCGTAGACTGCATCGCACTACCTGCAGGATCTTGCTTTGATTTAGATTTTTATTAATTGGGATCAAAAATTTTAAAGAAACAAATTTTTAAATGTGACGTTTTTTAAATATTAATTTTATGTCTGACCAAAGCGCGCACTTGTTCTACTGATTTACAATATGCAAAATCTTATACTTTTTTTTGATGAACCGTAAATTAATTTTATTTTTCAGATGTCATTATTACAACAAAAGTTATTAAGATTAATAAAAAATTAATAATTATTAATTACCTTGAGCAATCAGGATTTGAATAGAGCTATGTAGTAGTAATCACTCAACTTTAGCTTGTTCATTGACATGTTAGTTAAGTTTTTTTTTTCGCTTTTTTTTTTTTGATATAAATGTTTCTTTTTAAATTATATATTTTCACTTAATTATAAAAAAAAAACTATTGTACAATCCATCCTTGTATTCTTATGGTTACATTAGAAAATGATTTTTCAGTTTTGTATTTAAAAATATTGTAATAAGATAAAAGCACTTTGATTCATCAACAATTGCAAATTTTCACTTCCACATCCTCTTCCACTGCACTTTTTATAAAACTTATTATCACATCAACATTCCAACTCGATCCAATTCATTAGTTTAACATTTAAAAACTGGATAAATTAAAAAAATCTGCAATTATACAATCTGCATCCAACTTCGAAACAGTAGCACACGATATTCCGTAGCCGATTCTCCGAATACCAATCGGTAAGGTATCAAACGAGTACCTCCGCAACTCGTCCATCCTCGCCGTCGGCATATCACGTGTTTGAATGAAGCCCGTCAGGCTACTACTTTGCGGGCAATAACAACAACAACAACGACGACAACGTCAACTACAACGATAGAGGTGCGTCAACCCCTTCGCGGCATTTGCGATTGACCGTAGCAGAGCTAGCTTTATCTTACCACCAAGTACAGATTGTGCATGTATGTTAATATGTATGCGCGCGTCAGTATACCCTTAGCAGCTGCGGAGGGGGGAGTTTAGAAGCTCGGAGATTGGTGGAGCTTGGGGTGCTGGGTGTAGCTGAGTGTATTGTGGGGGGCGGTTCCCAAGCTGCAGCTTCGGTTGCCATGGCAAGCAGGTGGATATAGAACAGCGAAAGCAGTAGCAGCAGCAGTAGTAGTATCAGCACAGATTTATATACATCTTCTCTCTCTCTCTCTCGCTCGCTTAGCACATACATATTGGGAGAATAGAGGGTGGTTCTCTCTTTATCTCTCGTTCATCCTTCCCCTCCTCCCTTACATCTCCTCGTATGTGTTCGTTGTGTTATATCTCTCCCCACTACACGTATACGTGCATCACACCCTCACTCCCCCACTGGTCCTCATTCCTTTTTTCTTCTTCTGCCCGGTTATTTCGAGACGGCGAAATTGAGGTATTATGCACTGCCTTAACCCCCCCCCCCCCTCCTACGATTTCTCTCTTCTTTTACTACCCTCAATGGCCGTGCGGGGAGACTTTGGATGATGAGAAAGAGAGAGAAGAGAGCGTGGGTGTGCTTGCACGCTCTCTACGTGCTGATTAAGGTTAGTTGGATGCCCGAGCTTGCGGAACTCGTCGACGAGAGTAAGGGTTGGAGAGGGGGGGGGGGAGGCTGAGCTTTCAACTCGCTCGTTTCTCTATGAATTCTCCTGGATGTGCGGGTATACGCTAAGAAATTAAGATGTATGCGCTTGGATGTGAGGGTATTTGTTTCGTTTTTTATGAGAGTAGGTAGGTGGAATATTTTTTTTTTTATTTTGTTTAAATAAAAGATTTCTTTAGATTTGAATTTTATCTTGTTTTTAATTAGATTTTTTTTTGTTATGTTAAATATTTAGTTAATTAAACAATGTGTAACATAATCATTGATATTATTATTTATTGGATTTTTATTTAATTTTTTTATTGTTACGTCGTAATTTTATGCATATCATTGTTTAGAAATTTTATTTATTATATAAACTTGATCAATATTCTGTAATGAAAATTACAATTTTACCATCCTATCTCGTATACGCATAATCAACTCATGTAGTTACGTAGCATAGAAGACTAATTATTCAGGATGTACAATATATGTGTATCACACAAACACACATACGCACTACCGTATATGTAGAAAGATTTTGGCCGACTTTGTCCACCTGCCCACGCGTGTCTCATCTGAGGCTGGTGCACACTGTATAATATAGTACCAGGGGTTGCAGCTGCCACGTGCGTCTCTAGGCCGGCTCGGTTTTAAACGAATTACGACTTTGGTTATTCCCTACTTGTGTATATATACATATATATGTACACTACCTCTTTGCTTTATAACTACGTTATATAGGTATATTATACCTACATACAGATTGGAGTAAAGCGAGTAGATATACACTCGTGTGTCCATCACCACAAACTGCGCAACGCTGGAGAACCGATGGCTTTGGAAGTGCGGGCTTCTATCTATTCTCTTGTCGTATACAGCTTTGGAGAGAGAGATGAGTTTATCGGAGGGTATGTATATATACGCTTATGATGATGCTATACTGTTGGTCTACTACTTATGATGATTAGGAAGAGGAGAGTAGCGCTGCTTGTTATTATGCTGAGCTTGCTTTTCGTGGGTAGGTATGGGCTTATGGTAAAGGAGATGAATTAGAGGTTTTATATATTTTGATTTTTTATTAATTTATAAATTTTTTTTTATTTATTTTTGATAGATTCGTACGTGTTTGTACGAGGGAATACATTGTTATAAAATTGTTAATAACGTAAAACTTTTAATATATTTTTCAAATTTTCATAATTAATGAACTCGATAAAAAAAATATTCATGTTCAATTAAATTGTTATCTTATAATAAACAAGGAACTTTTTTCTTCATAAAACGCAACAAATTTTATAATCACATTATGTAGTAATAATAATTACACTTAATACGAGATTAAACTAATTAAGAGAATTTAATCAAATTTAAAATAGTCAAACATTTACGTAATTTTATATAAAATAATTATATCACTAATTCACGTATTTAAAATCTTAAGACTAAATTTGATACAAATATAAGTTAATCTACGAAAGGAAAAACTTAAACACAGTTCTTACAACACATTATCAAGTAAAAACGTAAAAAAAATAATAGAAAAAAAATTTTTAAATCGAGCTTGCAAGCTCTAATCTTTTCAAATATCATGTTCGTAAGGTGGAGCTCGTCGATAGAACGCCCGAGAAAAGCTCGCTGGGCTTTGGGCTCCACAAAAGAAGAATCCTCGACTCCAAAGTAAAAAGAATGCAAGTACGAGTGGTACAGCTAGTAAAACACCGATAAGCATACCAACTAGAACTGCAGCATCGCGTTCAGGTCGAGCTCCATACATGTCGGGACAACGTAATAATCTACCTGACAATGAGGCTAGAGTTCTATTTTCGTGTTCGGGTGGCGAGCTGCAGCGTAATTCAAGACTCTCGTTTCCCATAAGTCGTTTACCGTGTGCTGGCAGAATTATGCCGATCTGTTGAAAAATAGTAATGAGTAAGAAATTGTGAGAGTTATTAAAAATTTGATGATAATCGTTTAAATTAAAATAATCGTAATCGTTAATTGTTTTTTTAATTTAATTATCGAAATTTTGGATCAAAATGATTCATTATATTTTTATAAATAATATAATTGATTTTTATGAGATCTCAAAGATTATAATCGATATTTTTTAATGAAATTGGAATGTCATCAGAATTATTGACGAATCTGACTAATACGTTGTAGATAATACGATAGATTGATAAGACAACCGTTTGGTATATGTATATAAAGATTGTCGACTTTCTGTCAGCGCGTTATCTATCTGTTCTACCTTTTTAATGCTAGGTAAGCTTAAATATTTGGTTTCTAGAAAGAAAATTTGTAAATGCCTTACAATGATTTTTTTTTTTTTTTATTCAAATGAGTTTAATCTTAACCTTGTAATGAATTTCAATGAACTATAAAGTTATAAAACAAATATTTTTCTCCGTATGTATCTATGACACGTTCTACTTATATACTACATGTTAAAATTACCAAAAATTATGCAATAATAAAACTTACAAGATCTTGATTGTCACAGTCACAGTTCCATAAGTTGCCTGTAATGTGCATTTCTTGAACTTCATCCCATCGTGCGACAAGATTTGCTGGCAAAAAGTGTAACGAATTATTTGTCAAGTCGAGCTTTCTTATTGGCGGCCATATCGAACCTCCTTCTTTACCCTGTAAATACAGTAATTAAAAATTAAAAAAAAATAATAACAGTAGTAACAAAAAAAAAATATTCACCTCCTTAGCAAGTGCAAATTCATCAATGTCTGTTAATTTACTGCAATTTTGTATCCTAAGAACTTCCAAAGCTTCCAAGTGACACATCGAGCTTTTACCGATCGATTTCAAATTTGGCATATTACTCAAGCTCAATTCCTTAAGTTTAGGTAAAGTTGGAAAAGCATTAGTGACATTTAAAATTTCGATTGGATTACCGTCCAGTATCAAATTCTCGATTGTGTTTGCTTCTTGTAACACGTTAGGTGGGTCTGTAAAACTGTTGTAGCTAAGGTTCACATTTTTCAAAAACCTAAAAATAAAATTTTATCAATTAAAATTTTTATTTTAAAATTTGGTATATATAAAAAAAAAATTTAGAAGTAATAAATAATGTGGATTTACCTAAGATTATGCCATGCTGCAGAATCGATATTTTTCAATTGACAGACACTCATATCAAGATCCTCAAGGTAAGCAACTGTGTTGATTGCCATGGTAAGGGGTGGGTCGTATGTTTTCAATGGATTATGTGCCAGATTAAGAGACTTTAGATCAGTTACATGCTCAAAAATGTTATCCCTCAATGATGTAAAATTGTTCCATGATAAATCGAGCTTTCGTAGCTTTCTTAATGGTTCGTAAGCTTCAGACGAGAAACGACCCTAGAATATGTTACAAATCATTAAATCATCTAATCATTTAAAAATTACAAAGTAGTTTATTTTAGAAAAAATGTTCAAAACTTACCCTCAAAGAATGCGGCGATAAATTCTGATAACTAAGCTGATTATGACTGAGATCAAGTTCCGTCAAGTTGGTAACAAATTTAAAGGAGTGGTCGTCTATCGTTGTGATTGCATTGTTGCGGTATATCAGATGAGCAACCGTGACGTTGGGCAATGGCTTGATACGACTAATCTCATTGTTTGAGAAATCAACGGTTTGGATTGGCTTTGTCGGCCATTCGTGATCGCTTAAGCTTGAGTTGAGCTTGCGACTTGAACAGTCGATCAAATCGGCTGTGAAATCAGATAATAATTAGTTTTTGTGGCCTTGAAAGCTCTCGCGAAAGCTCTTTGGTTTCTATGTAAATAAAAGCTCGACATGTGTGTTCGATTTATTTGAATGTATTTATTTAATACGATAAATGTATAACTTAATCTAAAAGTTTGTTCTTTGTTGAAAAGACATAAATAAATTTTAATCAGATAAGATTTAGTTTTGTTCAAGTTTTTTTATATAAATTTTATCAAGTTTCGTATATCTTTTTATCCTTTTATCTATTTGACGGAAAATAATATAACGTGCCGGTCAAAGTATTACTCACTCGGTGACCTAGTATTATAAAATTTTGAGTGTACTTATGGATTAATTTCTTACTTTATCCAAACTTTCTTTGCTGCACAAAGTTAAAAATAGATAAATTTCACACAAGTTACAAAAATATAATTTAGGTCAAAAATAATATATGAGCTAATGGTTTTATTAAGCAATACTAACATTTTATACTTTACGTTACAAGATACAAAAATATATAACAATGATAATAAAGTGATAAAGAGAAGATAAGTGAAGCAAATCCTGATCGATTTGTAGAAGAAATGGAAGAATTTATCTCAAATAAATGCGTCAACAGCTAATCAATCATTTAATTTAATTGATGGTTTAATAATTAAATATTTAATAAAAAAAAAATTATAATCCAATCGAAATATTCACTTTTCTTTTTCTCAATAGAAATAATCATTTACAAAGTGAATATCTTAAAAAAAAAAAAATTGTCTGCAAAGCACAACTCACTCACCTGTACAATTACACACACTACACAATTTAATTTTTGGAGCTGGTGTCGGTTTTTGTTCCTGCTGTTGCTTCTTCTGTTCTGGCTGCTGCTGTTGTTTAGGCTGCTCTTGCTGCTGTTGAGGCTGTTGCTGAGGCTGAGGCTCTTGTTCTGCTTTTTTAGGTTTAGAATCTTCAGCCTGAACGTTCTGATTACCAATTAAGGCGATAACGCCTAATAAAATGAAAAATATGAGCTTCATGGCTCTTGGGCGCCGGATAAACTGCGCGCCAGGTGCGAAATTAGCGGACTGGGACCGCAAGAGTATATGTTGTATGTATGTACGCTATCTCCGCGAGTGTCTGAAAGATAAGCAACTCATACTCTAACAAACGAGTGAGCGGCTTGGGCGATAAGATAAAAATCGAGCGCGACTCGATATATTATGTTACTCATCCATCGTGGCCATGCGCGCACCTGATGATGTACATTACTTATACGTATGATGATGAAGACATAAGTGGGTGTGGGTACAGAGAGTATTCTATTAGGATTGCGACCTTGAATTAATGGGGTGTTATGGAATGTTTGGAATTTTTTTGTAATTTTGCGGTTTTGGATGATTTTATTGTGTCTTCTTATTATAATTATTTAATGTTTATTCCATTAAAATTTAAATAAACAAATAATTAAGTTACAATTAAAAAATTTTTTATAGAATTATGACTACGTGTAATATTGTGTAATAATTGATTGTTTTAATTAAAAATAATTGTAATTAAATTTTTATTTCAGATAAATATTAATTTGACAAGAATAAAAAAAAAGCTATAAAAGCTTGATTTAAACTTTCGCGCTCTTTAATACATCCCCACAAGGTATCAGAAAAGTGGCACCATCTACTTGCCGGTTCTTGATTCCATTTTTTTTACTCTCGTACAATTTTATCTGAGCGACTGCCGGTGTAAATGTTTATAGCTAATTTTTTTTTTACTATTATGACTAAAAATTGCTGTTAAAATTAAATTGTGACGTTTATTTTTTTAAATGATTTGTTTTTAGGTACAAAGTAGCTTTCAACTTTTTTTGGAAACGTTATAAAATGTGTAAGAAAAAAAAATTGATAAAATGTCAAATTATGGTACTTTTTGTGACTTCATAAAAAAGTTGTAAATTCAAATTGTCAGAAGTACGATATTATTTGGAATAACACATGGAAAACCAGTTTTTTAATTAAAAAAATAAAAATCAACTCCAAAAAAAAGCACGCGCTCTAGCGGTCAAATAACAAATTAACAACCCCGCATCTTCATATTTATTATATTTCCATCCTTGTCACTCAGCCGGCATTTGCCTCCTCGCGAAAAGTATTGAATCGTGATGACGTCACAAAAGCAGCGGCGGGGACGAGTAGTATAGAACGACGTCGACGCGAGACATAAGCGGCTGCTGCCACCACCGTACCATAATCGTATCGTCGTCGTCGCGCACAAGCGCGAGAGAAGGATGAAAAAGGAGCCACGCGAAAAAGGGTGCGAGAGAGAATAAACGCGTGGACTGTCGACGGACGAGCGACTCGATGCTCTCCTCCCGCAGTGGAGCAAAGCAAAGCGCCAGTGGCTCAGACTCCCCCCGGAGCTTGTGTGATAGTAGTGTTTGCATGTGTGTTTTAATACAGCTCCGTCTCATTAAAACGACGCTTTCGTATCAATTATAAACTCGTGTCGTGGATCAGTGATAGATATAATTCAGTGTTTTCCTTGAAGTCAACAAGGATAATACATACGCCTGTAAAACACCTGCCGGTAGTGCGTGCGCTCGTGTGTTTATAATATATTATCAATTTCTCTCGTATCCGTCCTTTGCGTAAAAGTGTCTCTAAATTTGTCTGGAAGCTGCTGATTAATAGTGCGTTGCCGACTGTGCGTGAATTCGGAGTCAAAACAAAAAGGAAAAAAAAGGCAGAATCACAGTCCTGAAAAAGCCTTTCGTCTGTGTATATCCTATCAGCTACTGGTGAGTACTTCTTTCATAAATCGTTCAGTACCATCCCGTTGTTTAATTATAGAGAGGTAGTTAAAGAGAGCAGTCGGTGCAAACACGTGCACGTTGTGATGAAAATAAACTTTAAAAAGCGTCAGGAGTTATAGCTACCGCTCGGGAGGAGGGTATATTATAACCTACAAGTTACGGAGAGAAACTCTGCAGCCTCCCTCGGTCCTCTCTTTCTTTTGCTCTTTTTCTTCCCTTTCACACTCCCTTGATAAATCGATACACGTTGGTGAGATTTTTTTTTCTTGCTTTTTGGTTTCTCTTATACAACACGTCGTCATCAACGAGTAGGTTTGTCTAGATAAATCTGAATAGTACATACACATGATTGCCAAAATTTTTGGCTTTAAAAGTAAAAGATGAGGAAGAAAGGGATATAATCCTTATAGATAAACAGCTTAGTTTTGATTTTTGAAAAGGTGAAAGAAAAACGTCATAGAAAAAAAAAAAATATTTATTGATTCGCCGGTACTTTGTTAATGCTCTAATGTGTAAATACTCGTAACCGGCGTTTACTGGATATATAGGTATTATCACCGGGATGTGTATACAATACACAATTTTATTTTCCTTTGAGGTTAGGTCCACCAAAAGACATATAGTAGAGGTCCTTTCTCCTTTCTCGACATTTTCAACGAGGCGGCTTCTCTTGATTTTGTTTTTTTTTCTCCTTTTTTATTCTTTATTTCTCTTCTTCTTCTTCTTCTCCTTTACCATATTATATATTCTCTGATCTTTCGTCTCTCGCCTCGACGCGCCGGCGCTAATGGGTCTCTCTTTTTCGTTTGAGGCTGTAAATTTCGGAGCAATTTCGGGTCTGCTCCTTTTTGGAGTCCATGTAGTCCGATCTTCAGTGGATTGAATGTTTACTGATAAGAAGGGACGAGGTTGCTGGGATTTTTTTAGACTAAAGAATTCACAGGTAACCCATAAGACGTAGTCTGCTTTTTTTTTTTAAAGCCGTAAAAGCAAAATAAAAACAACATATACATCCTTTTCTGCTCCGAAAATTCGGAGCTGACCGCGGCAAAACTCCTCTGATCCTTATATATAGGCATCTCTGTGAATTTGGCGAGCCTCGTTTACGACTGACATATAGCTCGCGCATATACTTACTTACCATCGTCCTTGTCTTTTCTGGTCCATGCCGAATTTGCCATTCATCTTCGGAGCTACACATATAGAGAGTGAGAGAATAAACAAGGCGCATATAGATAGGTAAGCACATGTGTGTTTGTGATACATGTGTGTTATGTTTGCACACACCCGTGAGAAAGCTTACCTCTATAACACATATCAGCAGTGCGCTGTTGTGGTATGGATATATAAGAGAGGGTCGTTGTGTAGTGAACGCCCATTTTTCTCGCGCTGGTTGGTGGTGTGTACCCACATGCATACGTACGTACACAGATCTGTTGAGTATATAGTTGTTACTGCTGCTGCGTGCGAGCCGGCACTATACATACATACATACATACATACATATACCCTTCTATGACAGAATTGCAGATTGATGCGATCGATATTGCGTGTGACTCGCTCTTCGTCCCGCCAACATACCACTACATGTATTTTTTTATATACATGTGTGTGTGGGTGTATGTTTTGGGGTGTTTGTGCGTACGCCACTGGATATATATACAAAGTTAGAGCAGAGCACAGGAAGAAAGCGGCGCCGCGTGGCTCTCCTTTTTCTCTCCCCGACTATATACACATAGGTACACCCTCTTTGCTTTTCATCCCCCCCTCAAATGGCCGTCGGGGGTTTTTGTTTGCTTATACTGCTCCTCGCGGGCACAACTTGCAGGGCTTTAGGCTTTGTTTGCTCTGTACACCGCCGCTGCTCGCTTTAATGTTGGAATATAGAAGGATAAAGAGAGAAAGAGGGGGTAGATTTAAAGAGCTGACCTTGCAGCAGGTCCTTGTTTTCTGCCTGCACGCGGATTTTGACTGTATAGTATAGATGCGTTGAATTTGTCTTTGTTGACTTGAGGGTGAATGAGAGAGAGAGAGAGAGAGAGAGAGAGATTGAGAGGCTTTGATGATTATTCGAGTGTGTTATGAGCTTTGTTTTCTTTTTTATGGAAGTTGAATGAGGGGTGTAGATCAATGGTAAACGTTTTTTGGATTTATTACAAAAGGTAATTGAATGTGATAGAATTTTTATTTTTTTTTTTGTAAGGAATTAAATTTAAAAAAAATATTTGTTTTGTTTTATTGATTAACAATTATGTATAATATACTTTGACGAATTGTGATGAATAAAAAATTTTTTTATTAGCTTCCAATAATAAAATTTAATGTGTTTTATATTTGCAAGTCAAAAATAATTATTGCAATAACATTCAAGGTTTTACTCATCCTCAAAGAAAAAAAAAAAAAAATTATATCCAGAAACCAGGGAATATCGAAAAGCTGGACTATTGCGCAGCAAAAAAAAAAAAAAAAAAACTGAATCAGATATAAAAAGATAACGCCAGCTGCCAAAATCTCTCGGCCAACATTTTTCTCATTTCTCCACTACTATCAAACGCGAATCAATACTTCGATATCGCATGACTTCATATTGAGAAAATAAAGAATAAAGAATAAAAAAAGATATAAAACAAAAAAAAAAAATTGTCTTGGCTGACACTTGCGCGCACGCGTATACATGTGAAATTATTATAAGCGTGACGAATATTCGAATAGCCTTCAGCATTAGAAAAAGAAAATAGATATATAGATTTTGATCTTCGATATGAAGTACATAATGCGTATCTTCGATAATAATTCATGCTATAGTGTGAAACTCGTATAAATTGTACAGAAGTAAGTATATATACGGTATAACTTTGTAATAGTTAGCAATTGAAAATATTGCCTCGTTTTCTCAGTTGATTACTAAGTAGGTATACTTATCAGCCTACAACACACGCGGCCTTTTTTTTTCTTTTTCTTCATTTTCAATTTTAACTACTCCACTTGTTATTCACCGTATATACATACATTACAATATTGACACATCGATATAAAAAGTTTACTTTATTTTATTAATTCGCTGCGTAAATTATCACACACCTGACTTAGCTTTAATTTTATAATCAAAAACTTTTGTACATACTTTAATATTGCTTTCTCATTTTTTTTTCTTTTCTTATTCCTCTCCCCCTTTTTTTATTTTTGTTTTCTTGTGATAAAACGAAATTCCTGCGATTTACTTGTGTACCTGACTGTAGTATCAAAATCCAAAGAAATCGTTGTATCCATACGTGCTTGGAATTTACGTATTATGCGTATAATATGTGCACAAATATCGCAGTCTTTTTTTTCTTCTTTTGTTGTTGCAAACTTTAATGAATATTTATTTATTATAACTTCTTGCAGTGTAAACAATAATTTAACATTTACATTATATTTTCTATAAATTTTATCATATTAAATCATACCTACACTATATCACATAGATTATCAACTAAATTTCAATCCTATTAACAAGATAATATACATTTTACAAACAGTATTACAAATACTTCACAAAAGCCAAACTTCAACTAAATTCAATTCTAATCAATCATAATAATCATTAGCTTTCGAGTAAATTTACACACGAGGGTGTACAAATCAGCTCCTCAGGGAAGGAGCGCGCGCTAGTTGACGCTCATTACGCGTCAGCATCAAATCACACGTGCGTCTCGGGACGAGCTTAAATTTACGAGCTGAAAAGACTATACATATATAGTCAAGAGTATAGGTGGGTATACATATAGTAATATGAGATGTAAAAGCTAAAAGTCACAATGACTATACTTCAAGGTTGCGGTAGTTCAGTCAAATTAACGAGACTTGCAAGCGTTTTCACACAGTTTATAGAGAGAGACTAAGCAAATATATACATACAAGCTATATCTTACTTCTCTACGACTAGTGTCGGTTTACTGAATGAAACTAAACCAGTAATGTAGGTGTTCTCTATTCGCATCTATATACCAGTATAGTTGAGCGCTTGGGAATTTCGCAAGTCGAGTATCAGGCTGCTTTATTATAGCTAAAGCCTCGCAGGTCGAGTAACCCCGGGGATCGTACAGTAACTGCTGCTGGTGGTACAGATAAAACACGAGGAGGTAAAAAAAAAGAAAAAACGAGGAACGAGAGAAAGTAAACGTCAATAGTTACAAGCGTCTATAGCGATTCTTCTTCTTGTCTTAAGTAACGTTTATAAAAGTAATTAGCGCAGTGTTTGTGATGTATATAAGAGGGTAAAGGAAGTGAAAAATAACAAAAGCAAACGAGTTTGCTTTCCTGCGTACGAGAAAGAAGCAAACGAAGGCAATTTCAACACTTTCCTTTTTACTTGTACCTACCACTTTCTGACAAACGATGAATAGGATATTTAGCACAAACGGTAGTCTTTCGTTCTCGACATTGTAGTATATATATACTCGAGTGTCCTTATGATGAGAAAGCAAGTGGAAACAAATTGGACAAACGTACCTACGTACACTTATATTGAGAAATGGCTGGGGTATATATAGAAGAATGAATTGTATTTAAACGACCGGAGTCTATACTTTTTTGCTCGTTCGTTTTTTTTCTTTCTTTTTTTTTTGCTTAAAGGTAAAAAGTATGCTGAGTTTGCACGAGCGAATATTGCGCTTTTTTTTTTAATTATGCAAATTGAGAGCGACTTCACGACTGATTTCTATCATACATATATGTATACCTGAATATATATTTTTATATATGTATATAAGTATGTATATAGAAGCGGTACTGCACATATGCTGAGCAAACACCAAGTTGCTATCATTAATTTTGTCCGATCGACCGATAAACTCGCACCTCTCTTTTCGCACCCGTTTAAATTATATTCGAACTCGATCGTTTCTCAGAGTTGATTTCCCGCTTCTTTTTATTTTTGCTAAACATACGCAAGTCAAACGGAAGTGACTCTATTAATTTGTCAACTCTCATAAACAAAGACAATTATATCTCAGAAACAATCAGAGCTATATCGCGCGGCATTTAATATAACTTTAGAATAACGGAGTGTGAGATAAAAGTGCCGCGACCTAGACAAAGAAGAGTCAGCGATAATATTTTTAAATTAACCCGACAGGGAAGATACATATACAGAGAAAGAGAGAGAGAGAGAGAGGTAGAGAAGGAGAGGGTTGCGCGATAAATATTGGGCCAGAAGCAGAGTAGATCTGGCGGTGAGCGCCACTTGCGAGTAATGGGTGTGCTGCTGCTGTTGCTCCTCTACTTTCCTCTCCTATACACCCCCTTACCCCCCCAAAAAAAAGGAGACAGTAGAATATTATCCACGCGTGAGGAAGAAAGAGAGAAAGAACGACTTGTGTGTTGCGGGAGATCCGGCCTCTTCTCTCTGTCTCTCGTTTTCCCTCTGCCTGCCTGCTTGCTTGCTTGCTTCTTTCTCTCGAATTTTTGCTTTATTGCGAGAGAGCACCGCTTATATATAAATCCTTTTTTCTTTTTTTCTTATTCTTCCTTCTTTTAATCTGGCCTGCTCCGGTCCCTCGCGTTTGCGGACTTTGTTTCGCTAAACCTCGTATACGGTAATTGGTTTTTGATTGGGTAATTGCGAGGAGACGTCGTAGTCTTCTTCTTCGTCGTCGTCTTCGTCGTTGTGGATATCCAGGATCCCGCGGCTCTTTCTTTCGATTCTCGTCTCTTTCTTTTGAGTGATGCAATTTTATCGAAAGGTAATAGAGAGAACTTGATTTCTTTGAAGATTTTGAATTTTTTGGAGGAATATAATTTTGGGAATCTTAAAATTTGCATTCGCCCACGCTAAAATTAGTTTGATAATCGATAAATCGACTTTTATTACTCTTCATTTTTTTTTCTGTAAAGTATAACTAATTTTTTTCAAAAATTGGGTTAAAAATCTATATTTTAAATTTTTGTAACTTTATTAGTGCATGAAAAAATTTTAATATAAAATTATTTATATTTAACATAAATTTACATTACATCATTTTAAATTAAAAACATAAAGTGCCAATAAAAAAGATCATCTCATCATTCAACTTCGAGTACATAAAATTTACTCCAACTTCAATTTCGCAATCAGCAAGCACGAATTGAGCGAAAAAATCGGAATAGACTCTCTCGCAGAACATTTGATACACGGTTGCTATCTGATGCGAGAAAAAAAAACATAACACGAAACGATATATATACCATTATATGTAGGGGAAAAACCATAGGTATATATATAAAATCCTGTAACGAATTTACCCATCATCCGTATACGTCACATCCGATGTCAACTCTGTCAGTGAATGCCGATTGATTTCACACACGACAGTAAAAAGTTTTTCGGGAAAACGAAATTACCAGTGCGCATCGCTCGTCCCGTAATATGCACGTAAAGGCGACAAGGCCATAAGTCTATATATTATACTCGCCGTGCGAAAACGGAATATATGCGGCCTCAGCGTCTCTGCGTCGATCGCTAATTCGAATGATTAACGAATTTAAGTGTTACGTTGACCTATGTATATGTATATGTGTGAGTTCGTTTCGTTGTGCCATAATCGCTTTTACCTACCTTCCTACCTACCAGTTTGCAAGACTTTTTTTTCGAGCTCGTGACGAAATATTGTGCGTTTACACACACACTGGCCTCGGTTCCTCTCTTTATTATACGTTTTGCCCTGGGTATATTAAAAAATTGTTTCTACGAAATTTTTTAGAAATCGCTTGGAAAAAAAAAATAAATTCATTTATTTAATGTGATATTACTCTTAATCAAAAATATATGATTTCTCATTATATATCCATATATAAGTTAAACTTATTAAAAGATAATATTAATTTAAATATAATTTAAAAGAGAGACCGAAAAGAAAATAAAAAACGAGGTCACGTGCGGTAATGTTATATGAAATTTTATAAACGCACAAGATTAGATAAGAATAAAAAAAATTATTTTTTTTTTGTTTTCAAAAATTCCATTCCAGAGTAAAAGCGCGCATTAATAAACTGTATACACACACACACACACACACACACACACACACACACACACACACACACACATACCCACACACAGAAACATAAGAACCTCTAGCTTTCTATACTTTTACTTAAAACGCATTTCCAATCTCGGTCCTCGATCAACAATATCCCAAGCAAAAGATCGCTATACAGAATCTCACGGAAATACATATAAGCTAGAAAGCTATAGTAGAGCCTTGCAAGCTGTACTTGCTCTCTCTTTCTATGGTATAACGACCATCGTCGGTCTCTTTTTTTCTTTCTCCTCGAAGCCTCGGGATTTTTCGAAAACTCCCGTTTCGCATGCCTGCCGCGCGGATGCGGCTACGACAACAAAAAAAGAGGAATAAGAATAGCAAGGCCGCCTAGCTCTCTGTGTACTGCGCTGCGAGCTGAGAGAGAAGAAGAAGCAAGAGGGGTGAGTTAAAGAAGAGAGAGAGAAAAGGAAGGGATCGAGAAAGAGAGCTTGCGGCGGGAGGGATGGTGTAGCTGCTGCTTCTTCTTCTTCTTCTTCTTCTTCTTGCCTCCCGGCGTATATAGTATTATATATACGTGTGGTGGCTGGGCGCGCGCATCCGCGGCTCTCAGACTTTCGCTATGTCGTCACGCGCCACGACGGCGGCAACAGCAGCAGCAAAAGAAGAGACGGCGAAGTGGCTTCAGCGCTTTATTTATTCACGCGACGAAAGGCCACCACCACTACGGTTCTTGGGCTTTACTTGGGACAGAGGGGGAAATATACCAGTCTTCTCTTTCTTATATACTCATCCCCTTCTCGCTCTGTTGATGCTACTACTGCCGGAAAAGTCTCTCTCTCTTGCGGGGTGTACTACAACGGACTCGAACTCTTTTGTGCGCTACCACAACCATAGCACCTTTTTACCCTTCTTCTCTGACTTTTCTCTCACACCTCCGACACTTTCTCTCTTTTCAGCTTTCTTTCGTCGAGAGGTGAAAAATTGACGAGGCTCGGTTCGCGTAACGAATTTTTTGGCGTGAAAGAGGTGGGCTGGTTCTTTTTTTCAAAAATTCAAGCTCATGAATATATGCCTTTTGGCAAGTCGAAATATACCTTACGTGCGAACAAGACAGTTTTTAATTTTTTTTTTATTTATTTTAATTTGTATGTCAGGAGAGAGAAAGCGAAGGTATTTTTTTTTTTATACAAGGGGGAAGGTTAAAGTTGATTGTTGTTGATAATGCAGATCGTGAAGAAAAAAAGAAGAAGAAGAAGAAGAAGCGCACTTATTTATAATTTCACGGTAATTGAAATTGGTCGAAGCCAATAATATGAATTACCTGTCGTCGCTTTGGAATTTTCAAGTTTTCTCCGCGAGGCATATAAACATCCTCGTCATCTCGCTTGTCCCCCTTATTTTTGATATATTATTAATGTAACAAGAATTTTATTATATATTCCCTGGTATTTTGTAAAACGCAAAGTAAATTGTCGTAAAGCAAAAAAAAGCAATATAAAATAAAAATTTTATAAAAACTTAAAAAAGTGAAACTATGTGATATATTTAAAAGTCACGTGAAATTTAAGTAGATTAAGTCGAGTAGTGCAAGACACTTCGTGCATACTTGGCATATTCTTCTTCTTCCTTCTTATTACATATCTATATACGTATCCTTTTATATATATAAAAATCAATACTTCAACAATGAACATACCATCACCTATACGTACACACTTATACATAGACACAAACTTTTCGACAAATTCACATTCTGAACGACATAATACATAAAGAAAACTTCAACGTAGAAAATCTTCGCTGTATAAGCTTGAGCTTTCTTCTCACCCGTTGCGTTTTCAAAGCTTTCAGATATCACATAAAAAAAAAAACTCGAAAAAAATTTCTATTAAAAAACTGTCTCGATATCTTTCTCTTCTCTCAACTTGCTAAGGTATCTCAGACGATCTCTTACACAGCAAAAGTAGAAGCAGAAGGAGGGTGGAGGGGAAGAAAAAATTCGGAATTCAGGCGTGAGCGCGCGAAGGAATTTCCTTTCGTCTCTTTGGGTGAGAGAAGACTCCTAATACTGTATACATATACCAGGGAGAAAAGAAGATAGCAAAGCTTCTTCTTCTTCTTCTCTAGCGTATAGCGCATTACCTCCTGCGTAGTAGAGAAAGAGAAGAACGACAGAGGCGAAGTAGAAGTAGAAGAAGAAGAAGAAGAAGAGACGAATAAGCGAGCGCGGGTGAGAGAGGGCCTCTCTTCTCCTTAATGATGACATTTAAATGCAGTGGCGCTCGTTCGGCGCCTTGCGCGTAGGTGTACGCGAACACTCGCGCTTTATATGTATACACACACACACACACTTGGTGTGTGCTGTGTGTGTGTGTGTGTGTGTGTGTGGCATCTTTCGTTCGCGATGTGAGAGAAAGAGAGAACATGCCTCTGTATTATCGGATAGAAAGTTGCATTTGCAACTAGTCTGGCCAGTATATACACATACATGTACAAACACATACCTTGAAAAATCGAGATCGACGCCCTTTTTCGCAATGAATACTTAATCAAAAAACTCCACGGCTTCCACCTCACCCACTATTACTGCTGTACACGAGCTTTTTTTTTTATTTTTCTTTTTCTTCTCGGGTATACATTTCCCGCGCGAGCAGAACCAAGAATGAAATCGACGAGATTAGCCGGAAGTAGGTATAGTGGGGCATATATATATCCCCCCTCCCCTTGGATGCGTCAGGGTGGAGGTTTTGGTCCTCTCCAACGATGAATTTTGGCTGCTGCTGCTGATGCTACTGTCGTCGCCGTCGTAGTTGGGAGCAGTTTGTACGATAATGCTAGGTGATTTATATGCAAAAACGTATAGAGCAACAACGTCGTCTTCCTGCCCAAAATTGAGTTGTTATTTAAATTATTTTCTTTTTACCATGGCTTCTTATATATTAAGCCAGATGCGGTGATACTATGATTTCAATCGCATTCTGTGTGTATGGGAAAAGTTGAAGATGACTTTTTTTTCTGAATTTCTTTCAGACGGTGATTAGATCCAGTATCCAACTTGGTGAACCAGCAGTAGTAGTAGAAGGTCGCAAGCTCGAGGGGTAGAGGGTCACGGGTGCAGCCGGGCCCAGGTTATTACAAACCAGGATAAGGATACATAGGATGCCGGAGTGCCGGCGTGTAGGTGCTGTATCATCTCTGGGCCGTCGCTCCCCATGAGGAATGACAGGATCATGCAAGAGGGCAGCACCGCGGTGGCGCTAGCTATGGTGACGCCCGGTTATGATCAGGACCCGGCGAGCGGGGTCGCCGATTACGCGAGCCACCAGGATCAAGCACAATTCGAAGCTGATAAGCGAGCGGTTTATAAACATCCGCTATTCCCGCTGCTCGCGCTTTTATTTGAAAGATGCGAGCAGGCAACGCAGACCTCCGACAGTTCAAATGCCGAGAGCTTTAATATGGACATACAGGCTTTTGTACAGCATCAGGAACGAGATCGTAAACCTTTTCTCATCAATGATCCTGAAATTGATGGCCTGGTATGTCATATATTTTTTTTTTCGTTTATTTTAAAGAAAGAATGCTTTTTTGTCTCGGTAATCTATTTGTTATTATACTGAGCTTGCAAGCTCAATTCTGTAGATTCAATTATTTGAGTATTAAAAACATTAAATAATATTACGTAAGACTTTTTTCTATTTCAATGTGCACGGATATAAGATATTTCGTAATATTACAATATTACAGTATATAAGTTTAAAGCAGAAGCGCAGAGCTAAAGTTTATATCGTTCTTTCATTTCATGTAAAGAAATTCTTATATAAGATGGAAATTTTCCCCTACCCCCTTTTTTTTAAAGCATAAAATTCCCTTACCGCGGCTACCTATTTTAATCCTGCATCGACTTTAGAAGCTCGCCCACCTCGGGAAGTTTTATGAAATCTCACAAGAGTATCGTGTTTTAATCCTTTATACGTGCAACTTCAAATGCAACTTTATACATTTAACGACTTTCGTCTTAACTTTTATTAATGCATACAATTAAGAAAGTTTGTAAAATTTTTTCTTTTTTCTTTTTCTTTTTTTTTTAGCTAAATCGAGCGAGAATACGTTTTGTTATTTCATTTAATCTTTATTACAGTTATTTCATCCAACTTGTCGAAGTAATACGTTCTTTTTTTAACTTTTTATAAAAAAAAAGTAATATCTTTTTACCTAAATTCGTTATTTGAAACAATTTCTTTAATTAAAATAATCTATAACCCCCTGTCTAATTCATTTCCAAAACTTACAAAAACAAAAAAATATTTAAATCTTCATTCAATTAGATATTTTTTAAATTAAAAAACAAAACAAAAATCAAGCGTCTCTAAGCTAAAAAATTGATCGATAAAGAAAAAAAAAAACAAATAATAACAATAATAATAATAAGCTATATATACGCGTTTCGTCATCGTCATCATCGCATCGTCGTTCATTTGGCGCGCGAGCCTCTCGCGCTCTTTCTCCCTCTTCTGTCCTCAGATGATCAAGGCCATCCAGGTGCTGCGTATCCATCTGCTCGAATTGGAAAAGGTGCAGGAGCTCTGCAAGGACTTTTGTAATCGCTACATCACCTGCCTTAAGGGCAAAATGCAGAGCGAAAATTTGTTGCGTAGCGACTATGGTCATCATGGGGGTGCGGGTCATGATGGTCTCGCGCCATCAAGTGGCAGCAATGGCAGCAGTCCCCTGCAGGTTAGACGCGATTCGACCGTGGACGACCTCGTCGATTACCGACTCTCTTTCTTATTTTTGTTTTTTTTTTTTGTTTTGTTGAAGCGTTAAATATATTTAAAAATTCAAGAAACTGGCAGTTGAGTTTGCAAGCTTGAAAAAATCAAGTTTGACAACTACAGTTAGTTTCTCATCTTTTTGTTTTCGTGTTGCGGAAAATCGACGAGGAAAAACAAGTGACGGTGTGAAAGTTATGTCTGTGACATTTGTTTACTACGTGTTATTTTAATTTACGATTCAAAACAAATAATAACAAACTATTAGAAAATTTGATAAATTTTAATAGACTTGATAAGAGATAATAAATTATCGGTAAAACGATAATTCTATTATTAATTAATAGACATTAACTTTCTCACCGATTACAAAATATGTATTATTCTCCTCTATATATAAGTACATAAATTATCGTGTTTTTGTGTAATAAAATTTTTGTTTGTTTTTTTTACATGTATGTTGTAATAATATGTGTACTGCACATGTGTAAGCGCTTATATTCCACTATCGGCACGCTCACTCTCCAGCAATAAGCAATATTTACACGCATCCGTAGTTTTAATAGTTGTTTGTACTGAAATAAAGCAATTATTAAATTTTTACGTTATTGTGATAATATTCAGAGTAGATAAAATTTAATAATTCGTCTTGAGCTTTCAGTACATCAATCGCATATTTATTGTATAAATCCAGAGCTTTATGTCCGATTATTATATATAAATATATACATAGTGCACGTAAATATGCGTAGCGTAATATCCGATCCTTGCTTAAACGGCCAAATTCGAGTAGTCGTAATTTCTTGAATTTAATCGGTTTAGGTGCAGAGAAAAAATACATACTAGCGTTGATATAAAGACGTGGACTATGCGCTTTTCACTTTACGCGTGCGAGCTTTTATATTTTAACGTGCCAGTATAATAACGCCGCTGCGGTATTGCTAAAGTTTTCGTTGGAAATGTAGGGTGCAGTTGTCGCATCTCACGTTGCCAATTTTTCCTTTCGTCGATCGATCTTTATACTATTTCTACTTTTTCTTTTTCTGGAATAAGTTATTCTTATAATATACGTTATAAAGTCGGTCGCGTTTGCGTACGTGGTGAGCTTTTTATACTTTGATTATTAAATTTTCGATTTGTTTATCGTATTTCTTTTAAAATTTTAATCAGCTGCAAAAAATCTACTCAAAGTCAATTTGACCGTCAATATGGGTATATACATAATTCAAAATCAGTCGCAAAATTCGTCAAGATCCAACGCATTACAATCTCTTTGTTAAATCGGTTTCGCGACGCGTATGTACGAGGAAAATTTTGGGTATCTAAATTTCCGAGTACTATTAAAAGTACTACATTGCGCTACTTAAGGCCAGCAGCAGCGAATTAGAACCCCGACCCCCTGCTCTCTGACAGCTAGCTGCAACATATATTTGCCAGGTGCTGTCATCTACAGGCAATGATGTTGAGCCGGGAGCTAACGGACTCCGAGTGAGCGACGCTGGAGCGGGTGGACGTGCGGAGGCACCCGCGGAGAACGGCGCTGCCCTTTTGCGCCACCAACACCATCACCAACAACAACAACATCATCATCTACATCAGTCCTTGGATGAGTCCGTCCAGCAGCAGTACAGTCGACCAGCCTCGGCACGTTCAGTTTCATCCAGTGGTGCGGGTCAGCGTTCCATGGCTGGATCGGACTTTGGTGGTCCGGATACCGGAGATGAAAGGGTCAGAGGATCGCCTAGTCCACCCATACATGGCAGCACTCCCTTGTCTCAGATTGGGGCGAGCCAACATCCACCGGTTAACGATATGTACCTCGGCCAAGGTACGCGAGACCAAACCCATTTCATCTGGAATTCGGAACGATGACGATCTGCTGCCATTATTCTCCAATCCGCACCTTTTCATCTTCGACGACTCATCTATCACCTCTTCATCTATTCATTTCTATTTTTCTATTTTTTTAACAGATAATATGCATATAATTCTTTTTCATTAACTAATCATTTATCTTACTTTTCATTCCCATATAACGTTATATATTATAATATTATTACCCCAATCATTATGTAAATAATATGCATTTGTAGAAGTGGATCCGTTGAGTAATGTCTCCTCTGATAGAGTTTACGTTGAAGAGGCAAGCTACTGGGGACTACTTGCTTTGCAAGAGACTAAGAACGAATATCAATTTGTCGGATATATTCATAACAGAAAAAACTTTGCCGGTTAGCCCTTATATCCTTCTCCTCCTCCTCTTTTTTTTTCACTAAAACTAAATTTTCCTATTCTTAGTCTTGTCTCCTAAACTATCTAATCTTTAAAAATTAAGAATTATATAATAAATCATAACATTAACAAAAAATTAATTAAAATCATGTAATCACAGCATTATAAATCATATTCAAAAATATTTTTTAAAAACACTAACAAACTAATAAGACATCAAAATCGGATCCTGGGCATGGATCACAGACATTACTGTTGCAGGCTCTCCGTCGTCTATGCAGAGCGAGGATGACGAAGACGCTAGTACAGTTGCTGCAGCGGCTGGAGTCGGTTCGCTCATGGGCAGAAAGGCTAAACCAAAACGCGGCGTTCTGCCTAAGCAGGCGACTAATATCATGCGTGCCTGGCTTTTCCAGCATCTAGTGGTCAGTACAGACCCACATAATTTTTATCATTTTATTCAAAAACTGTCGCAATTTATTTATGCAAATAATTTTATTATCCACAGCATCCCTATCCAACGGAGGACGAAAAGCGTCAGATCGCAAACGAGACGAACCTGACGATGCTCCAGGTGAACAACTGGTTTATAAACGCAAGACGGCGCATCCTCCAGCCGATGCTAGATGGGGCAGGGGCAGCAAGCGAGCCCCCCTCGGCTTTACAGCAGCCACAGCAACAACGAGCTCCAGGATCTCTCGGCATATCGCCTCTCGTCAGCGGCCTCGCTAAGCAACCACGACCCAACAAGCCTCGAAGCAGCAGTAGCAGCGGCAAACTGCTGGCTTCACACCAGCAGCTTGAAGACTGGCAATCCGAAGACTCGGGCAGCGAGACAAACGGTTCTAGCGAGCCCGAGGCTTCGGCTAGCTCTTATATGGGTAAGTAAAGGAAGCTTGCAAGCTCTTTCAAAGCAACGGATTAATTGCGAGCTCATGAGATCTGTTTCTGTGCGCAGGTCTCAGTGTCGAACAGCGTAACGCCGTCGAGGCCGATGACGAGGAGGACAGCGAGGACGGTGGCATCGATATCGAGGAGAGCAAGCCCTTCCTTGGCCACTGACCTTGCGCGCTCGAGCTGCCTCGAAGTCCGGGGCCCGCCTCGCCAGCGGCTGTCGCCACCGCCAGCACAGTATTAAGGTACCCGAGGGTAGTGAACGCTTTTATCATTCTCAAAATACGTAAGACGAATGATAATCATTTAAATCCGGAGCGTCAAATATCCTGTCTCTCGTCGGACTCTTTTCTCGTGTACTGTTACACGCTCTTGTTTCGCTTGTCGGTGCTTTCGATCATCCTTTTGCTTTTTTATGCGATGGCAAAAGGAAGAGGAGAAAGAAAAGTAGGTCTTATTGTGCGTTCTTTTTTGAAAATTTCTTTGTAATTGAAGTGTTTGCATGCGATTTGAATTGGGAATGATTCTTAAAGGTTCGCACTTTATGAGTATGATTAATAGCAGATGGCAGTGTGTTAATACAACTGTTTGTTTTTTCTGTTTTTTTCGTCTTTATTTTTCTTTTTTAATGTGAGCCTTAAAATTAAGGCAGCAATAACGTGACAATGTGGTTTTTAATTCTTAAGTTAATTATTAATGTTGAAGTCGATGATTTTTGTTGATTATATCGTGAATTTGATGAATGATATAATTTGATTATGATAAGCAATTTCTACTGTTATTACATTTAATATTGCATTTATATAATGAACTCTTGAAACGACGTTTGATTTTTATAGTTTGAATTTTTAATTAGGTATATTCAACTGATTTCAGATCTGATATGTATTCCATTAACATACTGCCGAATCTCAAATGTCTTGCTTTACAAAAAAAATTTTATAACGAAAGTGTTATAAAAAAAATGAATTATTTTTAAAACGTATATTACGCTGATTCTTTGATTTATTTTCTTAAAACTGTGTTCAATATCAATACGTATACGTGAAAGATCGACAAGCACACTTGAGCTCGTCGAGACTTTTTAATAAGACTTGTACAGTTTTTGCATTGTCGCCATAACGCGTTAGTTTGTTCGCGTCACAGTCATTACAGTCGCGGCTTTTTTACTTCCAGAATAGGTATTAAAGATTAAAGAGAAATCGTGTACAATAGTCATTTGCAAGAGATTTATCAGCCTTTAAACGCTGACTCTAACAATCTTTGGATGTATTTAAAAAAAAAAAAAATGTGAAAATCTAAATACTTATAACGATAATAATCTTCCGTTTGCCGGTAAATATAGTGTCGCGAATAATGATGAATTTGTAAGTGACTCATGAAAATGATGACGTACTATTTGGAAATATTGATGCATGTCAAATAAATTTTTAATCATTTCTATTTTAAAATTAAGTCGTATTGTTTAAAATTTTTTATACAGATCGCTGGCAATGATATATTATTTTTCGATATATACACTACTAAATTAAATCTAAAGTTATTTGTAATAGATAATTATAATAGAGTATAACAAGGATCCAAGATGGCTCCTTGCAAAGCATCAGCAATTTATTAATTGTGGATACCTAATTTTCGCAATTTTGCTTCAGCTGCGACTAGATCTCAGATTGTTCAGTCTTATACACATACATCCACAAGTTCCTACAGACTTATTTTCTCAGTCAGTATACGTTGACGCGCCTGTAAATTATATATGAATTATATCGTTAATTATATAATTGTAGTTATATTAAAGATATGTATACGATTAATCAAAGTGAAATTTAATGATTCTCGTATAATTCATATATAATTCGTAAGTATATATCTACCGATAGTACCGATTATTAAGATATTTTTTTTTTTAATTATCTCGTAAAGTTTTTTATAAAAATATGTTCCGCTCTCATGATTTATACTTGTCAATAGAACACCAAATATTGTTAAAGCGCAAAAGTAAATAGAAGAAGAAAAAAATGAAGACGGGACTGAAAATATAAGGCTGTCGCATCAATAATGAAGCGTAAGCAAATTTTGAAAAACGAAAAAATAGATATTACTTTTCATTGTGCCATGTAACGTTGTGAAGAGTACGATAACTTCCGCGCCATAGTCTTTGTCTCTCTCTCTCTCTTTGTTCAAGCTCTATGCAACTATTATCGTTGTAACGTAGCAAGAGTGCTATATTATCCCTCCAAGATAATAAATTGAAAAAAAAATCCAGAGTCTAGGATTAAATAGAAAAAAAATTGTGTATATGATTATAATTGACTCTTATAAGAAACTATTCATCTTATAACTTAAAATATATTTTACTGTTACAGTTTATTCAAAGGCCTAATACAGATTGTTCTTTGATTATAAACATTGAAATAAATAATCCTACTGTAGACTAAATAAATATACACAATCATACGCAATTTTATAATCCTGGGTCTTTGGATGTGATTGAAACAACAAGACAAATGATTTAATTGACAAGAATGTTAGAAAAAGAAAATAATAATAAAATTTACAAATACAGATATAAACGCTATTCGAAAAATAAATATATATATAAATATATAAATATAAATTATAAATACATACGATGATTATATTTTTAAACTCTAAGTGTCATCTCCCGTGCACGTGCTCTGCGGAAGCTGCGACTGCAGTCAAAGATATACGAGCGAAGAATTGGTAAAAAACGTGCATGTCTCGGCTTCTGCGGTGCACTTGCTGTACATATTATATACGATTAATATTATATATTGTATTGAATTGATGATTGCGGTACCGGATAAGGAAACAAAAATGCTGTTGAATCGATTATCTATTGTAAGTCAGAAATATGGGGGGGAGTGAGTGAGTAAGAGAAACTATGTATCCATTATCGATTAATTAAATAAGAGACGAGGAGAAACGGCTGCGTAATAGAAATCTAAATGGAAAATCGCATGATGCACAGTGTTTTAGCTGATCGAAAACTCCAATTTTTGATGAGCAAATATGGCCTATTATTGATTGATATTTTGTTAATGGCTGAAGCTATCTGTGCTCTTAATGTTTAAGTCTCAAGTGGTTACTTGGTTTTCTACTTATCGCCAGTTAAAACTTTCTTTTTTAAATTAAAAAATAAAGTACATCAGTGGATGCATTGAGTTTTTTTATTATGATATATCAAGCCATCAATAAATTATTTACTTTAAAAAAAAAATGTAAAATATAAGATTTTCTAAATAATATATACTAGGTGCCACTTGTGAACGTGAAAAAAAATACGTAATAGCTATATATTAAAAGTCTCGATTATTAACAATTCTAACGCTTATATGAAAAGTAAGGATTTGATAAAAAGATAAAAGAAAATAACAAGTAACGAAAAAAAAATGCTCTGTTCCTCTTTTATCTAGTAAAATAGCGTTGAAAAGAAAAAAAAAGAAAAAATGATACCGTAAACTATTTCTTTTTGTACAGAAATTAAAAAAAAAAAAAGTAAAGTTTTCTTCCTGATAGTCTTGATTTGCCTTTATTGACAAGTCAGAGTGTACTTTCTTGCGAATTGTAGTATAAAATTATAGACTATAACATTTAAGCAAAAAATTAAACGTCGAATTCTCTTCGACAGACAGCAATAAATAAATCATGTGAAAACGAAATAGTTGATGAAAAAAGGAAAGAGTTTGACAAATTTTCAAAGAAAATGAATGGGAAGGAAAATGAGATGCAAGAAGTGACGCGCAGTTCATACTGCTGATTTAGCGTTTGATTGTAAGGGAAAAATGGGATGAGATAGTCGCAAGGAAAGAAAAAATTTTAGCGTTTAAGAATTGAACGGTAGAATTTTAAGAGGTAGGTCTTAAGGCTGAACCACGTATACGTATGTGCTGCGGCACCAGACGACTGTGATAAACTCGGTGGGCGGTGCCCAGCCTCCTACTTCATAATTAATAATAATAACAATAATATTAATAATAGTAATAATAATAATAATAATTGTATACTTGAGACAAAGGAATAAAAAAATAAAAATAAGCATGGATAATGCTAAAAATGCTGCAACGTAATATTTAGAACAAGAGTACGAATGTGGTAGATGATGATGATTATGATACCAAGGGGTTTTTAAAAACAATGAAAAAGTTGTTTATTAATTATTTTGCTAACTTTTTCAGCATTCTTTCAAAAATTTGTAAATTTATTTCTGAATTCACTTTATGTCATTATTGATAAGTATAAAATATTTGATTAAATTTTCCTGTTGTATCAACCTTATGTTAAAATTAGTTCAAATTGAGAATTACCTAAATTAAATTGACAGTTTCAATTTTTTTAAAAACTCCCCAAGTATTGAACGAGACCTGCGGTTTTCTCTGTCCATGCGCACATATGAAAGAAAAAAAAATGATAATTATACTTGTCAAAATATAAAAATAATACGAAAATTCGTCCGTAAAAGCATGTGTGCGCGTAAATAAGGGATATATGCGTATGTTGTTTACTTCTGAAAAGACTCCTGCCTAAGATTTCGATTTAAATATTTCAAGTAAAAATAAAGTGAAGGTATATGAATTGTAAGGATGGTCTAGATAAAAAAAAAACAATTATTCCTTCAAACGATTTTTATGTATATGTTGTTTTCTTTCTTTTTTTTATTATTATTATTCCGTTGTTGCTTTGATAAATTCTTTTTTTATAAAAATGTATATTAAAAACTTCCGTATTTTAGTGTATTTTTAGTCTTCCATTAAAGTTCTTCCGTTATTGTGAAAATTCAAGCAAATATGTATACGTGAGTCACAAAAAAAATGTATACGATTATATTTAATTTTCGTGCGAGGGAAGAAACAATTTTCATTATGGTCTCTATACGGATGTTCTGGGCCATTCCAAGCTCTAAACTAAAAGAAAAAAAGTTTTAAAATCGTAAGCTAAACGTATACATAGACTTTTATCATCGCATCGCATATTAAACAAGGCATAATGCAAGTGAATTAATTCTCTCTCGTGTAAATCTACGCCCTGTTAATTAAGTTTATCGATAATAAATGCCATCACGCTTGCAACATTGTGTTTTATTTGTATCATTAAAACCTTTTATTCCTTGCTTCAATATTTATTCCCATAACCATATTAACTAACTTGCATAGTTTTTCCAGGAAATTATATAGGTCAGTCCCGGTCAGACGTGAAAAAAATGTAAACAAATACACATGTTTTCTCAGAAATAAATGTAGGTGAGCATTTTTTCCAGGAAACAAAACCGGTTTATCCTGGCAAGATACGAAAACGAAAATAATTGTTTACAAACACTTTTTCTTAGAAAAAATGTAGGTGAGCATTTTTTCCAAGAAATAATATAGCTCTCAGCCGATATACTACGTGTATTTGTAGTATGTATATAGCATATAGTAATCAAAACTCAGCTGAGAGAGGAAAAGGAAAAAATGTGTTATTCACGTATGTTATCGTTGGTAAAAAGGAAGAAAGAGGGAAGTGTAAGAAACAGTGAAAGAGTGATAATTCGTGTATGTTGCTATATCTGTCGGTTAAGTCGCGTATTTTAGTAAAAATCCACTCGTTAGAAGAGTCAAAAGGCTTTAAAAAAAAAAGTGTTGAATAAATTAAATAGCTGTAATTTTTAATATTAAAATAACGTTTATTTCAGTCTGTTGTCAGTAATGACAGTTTCATGTAAAGAAAAACCATTTAATTTTAAATAATTTAATTGTTCTATGTCAAAAAAATTATGCTATTAATTTTTTATAACAAATTTTTACTACTTCAAGGTATTAAGTTTTTTAAAATTTTTTTTTGATAAATTCGTTCGATAATACATTAGACTACACAAATATTTTCAATTACTAATACTGTCACAGTAAAAAGTTTAAAGTAGCTATGATTGATCAAATTTGATATCTTATAGAACAAGTATTACAAACGTATAAACGCAACGAGGATCTTATAAAATTATTATTAATAACTATCGCGAGAAACAATTTAACTAGTCCAAGCTTGCATATTTGTTAAAATATACAAATGTACACAATTTTTGGACAACTTTAAATGAAAGGCTCGGTTTCTCTGTAATCTGAACTAGCTGATGATATGCAGTTCATCTCGTATTCCTAAAGATCCACTGACCTGTAAAAAATAGTTTCATTATAATTTAATTATATTTGATAATTAATAAAAAAATAAAAATAAATATTCTACTCACCTTGTATTAAACAAAACATCTGATCGAGAGCTAATTAGCCAAATAAGAATGAATGACACACCAGTAACACTGCTACCAATAATAAAACTAAGTCTTTCAGTTGCTATAGAAGGTTTTAAAAACATCCTCATTCTAAGACCTTGCCATACTGATTCTGTCCACGTAGAATAATTACCTGATTTCATATCATAGCCTGCAAGCAAATTTTTTTATTGTTATAAATACTCATTTTAAAATCTAAAAAAAAAAGTGCAGTATTACATACCATCAATAATAAAGGCAGGGCTAAGAGCTGCACTGTAATTTGCAGTGAAATTGATACAGACTCCTGTAAGATTATTTCCAGCCACCCAGAGTAGATGTTTCTCAAAACAAGCAGATGAATCAACCTGGGGGAGCTGCTCACCAGTAAGAAGTGCCAATAGCTGGCCAGTAAGGGTAGTTACATCATTTTCGGATCTGGCCACGCTTACATACATGGGCAATACTTGCTTGGGTAACTTACTACCAGGTCGCGTAGCTGCGTGAAACAGTTCGCAGTCTGCACTTTCAAGGTAACAAGGCAGCAGTTTAGAGAGCAGCTCTTCAATGAAGGTCAAATTGCCAGTAGCCTCTTTGCCCGTGATGGTTTGGTAAAGTTCATCACCCACATTTTTAACAATCATTGCCAAGATTTTTTCCAAACTCCTATTTTTTTGGCTATAATTATTTAAAGTAAATCAGAATAATAATACTGGTAAAAAACAATGACAATTAGTGTATAAGGGTTTACCTCGAGTATGAGAGTCCTTCAGCATCATCAAGTAGACTGTTGTAATATTTGTTAACAAATGTTTCATTATGATTTGCTATTACTACAGTTGGTAGACTCTTATTGGCTTTGAGGAAACTTTGTATAGAAGCAGGTGGTACGCTACCTTCCAACAACTTAGCATTTAATTTTTTTTGCAAATTATTTAGGAATGAGCTATTTTTAAAATTATTTGTGTGAAAATAGATTTGACCTTGACCTAACTGACCCAGTTCAATAACAGAACTTATTTGATCTAATTTTATGGTTTTTCCACCTATTGCATTGAAAGTACCTTGTTGGAGATCGTAAACTAAGCGACTGGAACCTATATAATCCAATGCTTCTCCATTTAATAATGAAAACACAACATTTACATCTGAAATAAGTCATAATATAAATTTCAGCTATTGAAACATTTTTACCAGTATTTTAATGGTATTAAAAATTAACACTTACTATTTACAGAAGGATTCAATTTGTGAAGATAAGTGGCCATTGCCATTAAAGTTGCTAATCCAGTAACAGTACTGGCAGCTCCAGGCACCAAATTATCATATAAAGCATTGGCATCTAGTCTAGCAATTACCATAATAATAGACTTAACATTATCAGTCATAGGCCCTACTGGCCAGTGAACATTTCTATCACCAAGTGGATCACAGAAAATATTTAAATTGAAATTGAAGTTTGACTGGCTACGTCGAATACAAGATTCTGAATTTACTGCAGCAAGCATAAAAGATTTCATTTCAAGTGCACACAGGGATCTTTCAGACTGTTTCTCTCTGTCATGAGCATTATGTTTCAAGTAGCATGTTTTTATATTTTTGAGAGCTTCTTGATCCTAGAAAAATCATAAAATTAAAGGTAAATATAAATTATTAGAAAAATAGTGTAATTTAAAAATGAATATTAAATAAATAAAAATATTTCAGTATATTTACCTGTACATAAAACATAGGAAATGGCCAGTCTTCCATAAGTATTGAAGAACCATAGGGATTCCATGAATGATCACATGATTTGTACCCTGAATATCGATTTGGACAGCTGTCCTCTGGAGAATAACTAGATGGACGTTCTAAGCTTGAATTCTTAGTTAACAGGACTCCCTTGACATTGTTTGTGTTATTGAATCTTTTTAAGTTATTCAAAGTAAACATATCAAAAGACAAGACAATCATGTAAGGTCCTGCAGTGCTGTTTTTCTCTAGCCACTGTATATCAGTTTCACTTTCAACTATATGAATGACACCCACGCTTCCTGATCTACTAGCTGTAAACATAAATAATTTATAACAATTATATTGAATTCCTAAAGATAGTATAATATCGGATACTTACATGAACATCCAAATTGATGGGTTCCATTATGTCTTCTAAAACAAGCAGCAGCTCCGTCAATTGGCATGTATAACATGTCTTTGACCCTGTTTGCAGAAACTGTAAACAAAACTTTTTGTGAATATTTTGTTACAAAACAAGTTATAAAACTCAACTAAAATTATTTTACTGATAAAACACTAATTATAAAACTGTAATTAAACAATAAATAATTTATTTAAGACAATGAAAAATTGTTTAGAGCATGATTCATACATTAATAAGATTATAGGTTAAAAGGATTGAACTTACCAAAGGTCACAAATGTAAGCAAAATAAAATGCATCCAGTTAAAGTTGACGTGCTTCATTTTTTAAAGATTACTTATAAAAAAGCAGTCTTAAAAATTTTATAATGATCTGCCAAAAGAGGCGGCTTCATAGGAAAAACAGCACTCCAAATTTACAAATGTGTATTTGTGTGTCACTTTTTTCGCAGACGTACCTACTCCAACGAACTGCTCCGAAAAACATAACCTTATTAGATTTTAAGATAGAGTGGAGTTGCTCAGTCGGCAAAGTGTAAACTTTATTGCAATTCGTTCGGGATCAGGAAATGCAGTTATATTAGTTTCTAAAATGTTATAAATTTTCTAATGAAAAAACAAAATATCAAAATCGTTTGTTTATCATTTAATAAATAATACAAAAATAGTAAATAGAAAATAAATCTATAATTGTATTCATTAGATCATTGATCTATTTGTCAAGTAAGTTATAAATTAAAAAATACAAACAACTCTTGAAAAATCTTTGTTTGTACATGCGCTCAATCAATATAACACTAACAAATAAAATAATAACTTTAAGTGTGTGAATAAAACTTATTTTGTGTTTTTTTTTTGTTGTTAAGAGGGTACGTTAACCTCACAGGAAACCGCTACCTGCCGCGTGTGCAAAGCGGTACCCCGGAGGGCGCTTCTCAAGGCCCCATATACTTAATAGGTACGCGTGAGGGAGAGTTGTCGGCTATGGTGCAGCATCACCAAAGTCAAGATCAAGCTGCATCAACAATCATGTCGATCTGGAGCAAAAACATCAGCAGTTGTTGTGCATCAAAATCCTAGGTTTCAAGGGCAACTTACCGGCAAATCAGTCAACATGGGTAACGAGTCGCAGATCGTCAGCATCCTCAATGACATCCTTGTGAGTACTTGCATTTCGTCAACGAGAACTTAATTGAGAGAAAGCATGATAAATTTTGGCTTTCTTATTCCAGAGAGTGGAGGCAATTGAGGAGGCCTTTGGCTGTATTATTGTTCACAACACCAACAGTGAAAAGGAAAAGGTAACGCGCTGGCAGACCGAACTCGCTGCCGCGATAAAGGATATCCCGAAGACCGAGCAGGAAAGCGCGATCCGCAAGTTTTTGCACACTCTAGCTGAAACCACGGATTATCGTCGCATGAACCTTATACTTGTACTGCTTGAAAATCTGGTTTCTACCAATGTTTTGCCTGCCAAGTACGTTGAACAAATTCATTGAATTAATGTTTTGAGTGACTGTTAATAAATACTTGATTTTTTTGTGGGTAGGATGGTATGCGAGTGTACACTTAGCTGTGACAAATTGCAATATCAAAATGAAGAATTTTGGATCAAGTGCTTTACACTTATTCGACGAATTATTGGTGGAGTTGATTATAAGGGTGTCAGAGAGATTATGAAGGTTTGTAATATTATGTATAAACTGTAATTTTTTTGACAAAAAGCAATTGCTTAAACTACTTTATTTTTTAGGGTTGTGAAGTAAAAGCTAAATCATTGCCTACTAGATTAGAAGCATCTGTTCAACCACAGATGAGAGTTTTAGAAAATCTTATTGAATACATATTTGATAGAAATGCCTGTTTGTTGCCAGGTTATTTAATTATTAATGAACTTCAAAAGCCTTCAGAAAATAAAAGTTGGCCTCATTGGGTAAGCTGGTGAAAATAGTATGAAACAACTTTAATGTATAGTTTTAAAAGATACTATTTTTGTTTCAGCAGTTATCAAAATTAATATCAAATTTTATTGAAAGTTTTCGAAATGTAGTTCAAATGATATCAATTATTGGTCATTCAAAAATGTTACCAGTAGTTGAGCATTCTGGTTATGGGGACCATTTAGTTATTCCTTGGCTCTTAGATCGAAATACCTTACAATTTCATGTCAAGGGATGTCTTCCTTATGATGCAGAAGTATTAAAGCCACAGACTGAACTTCTCAGATATGTTTTAGAGCAGCCTTATAGTAGAGATATGGTTTGTTCAATGTTAGGTCTGCAAAGTTATAAATCACAGGTTTGTTGGCATTCAATAAATAACATGCATTAAGAAAAATTTATTTATATTTTTTAAAATTTAAAGTAATTGTCTAATTTTTATTTATTTTAGCAAAATAGTAAATGCGTGGCTTTAGAAGAACAATTAGTGGAGCTTGTAATAAAAACTATGGAAAAAGCTGAAAATGAACCAACACCTGCAGAAGGTTCTGATGAAGCTGCAACAAATCATTGGCCATGGTTGCATCTGTCATCATTAATCATTTGCTATGTTCTTTCACAATTTGCAAGTTTTCCTACTTTTGTAATGGCAATTCATGACAAGGTAAGTTATTTTTGAAATTTCAAAAAATTTCTCTTAGAATTTTAAGAAGATTTAAATTAATCAAATATTTACAGCTTGTAGGCAGAGAGTGGAAAAAATCCAGAGATTATCTTATGTGGGTTTTACTGCAATTCATCTCTGGAAGCATACAGCGTTACCCAGTAAATACTTTTATTCAAATTTTCTTTTCAAATATTACACTATGCAGTTATTAAAAAAATGTTTTTTTTTCAGATTTCAACATTTTTACCAGTTTTCAAATTGTATGATCTTTTATATCCAGAAAAGGACCCATTGCCTGTTCCCAATCTTAATCATCCTTCATGTACTCACCAAATGGCAGTTGTTTCTATTTGGATTCATCTTTTGAAAAAAATTCATTCTGATCATTCAAATTTTCAAAGATTTGTACCTTACAATTTAAAAACACATCATGAGTAAGTTTTATTTCCATCATTGGTCGTTTTTATTTTTTATTATCTAGATAATAATATTTGTTTTTAGATTCTTACAACATATGGCTATACAAAATACATCACTTTGCATGGGATCAGATTACAGAATTGCACTTTTGTGCAATGCATATTCTACTTGCAACGAATTATTTACTAGGCCAATGGCTGTCCTTGTGGAATCTGTTTTAGGCACACAAAAGGTGATTATTTTAATAATACTAACTTATAAAATTAAAAAAGAAAAGTTTTAAAAATTATTATTTTTTTTAATTTAACAGAATCAACAACAGCAGCCTTTACAAGGCTTACAGAGTAATGTGGCTCAATCAAATAGTCCAACAGCACCACTGCCCATGGCCGTACTTGATTCTCTTACCGTCCACGTAAAGATGAGTCTGATACACAGTATTTTTACGCACGTAGCAAAGTGCGCTTCTACAAAGAGCAATTTACCTTTACCACCGGCTCTTGTTGAGACTTACAGTAGATTATTAGTGTATACGGAAATCGAGAGTATTGGTATTAAAAAATTCATAAGTAAGTGTTGCTTTATAAAAATAAATTTAGATTTTTTTAGAACTGTATTATTTATGCATTGGTAACGATTTTTATAGGTCAGTTACTACCAACAGTTTTTAAAGCTCATGCCTGGGGCATCCTTTACACGCTCTTAGACATGTTTAGTTATAGAATGCATCATATTCAGCCAACCTACAGAGTACAAATTTTAAGTCATTTGCACAGTCTTGCCGCTGTGCCTCAAACCAATCAAACTCAGCTGCATCTATGGTAAGGAAAAATCGTTTTTTAATATAATTTTTTGAAAATGAAAAATATATAAAAAATTTATATTTAGCGTGGAGAGTACTGCCTTGCGTTTGATCACATGTCTCGGGTCTGCTGAGGTTCAACCTCATCATGCAAGATTCTTGTCGGAACCCAAAACTCTTGTATCTGCTGATTCAGAGGAGCTTAATCGGGCTTTAGTTCTTACCCTTGCTCGGTCTATGCATATTACAGGTATTGTAATAGACTATTTATGTAAATTGTATTTTTTACTGATACTTTTTTCTAATAATAATTTGCTTATCTAGGCACTGGATCGGATAATATTGCAGGTAGCTGGTGTTATCAATTACTCATCACAATTATGCAAAATACACCTCACACATGGGCTGATCACACACTTCAATGTTTTCCACCAACATTAAGTGAATTTTTTAAGAAAAATAGTGTTCCCAAAGAAGAAAAACAGCAGATAAAAGTAAATTATACTAAACAATGGCTTTGGTATAGTCACAGTCAATTAATTAATCTAAAATTATTTTATTTTATTTTATTTCAGAAAGCTGTTGAAGAAGAGTATAGGAATTGGGCTTCCATGAGTAATGAAAACGATATAATTGCGCATTTTTCCGTCCCTAATACACCCCCATTATTTCTTTGTCTTTTATGGAAAATGATCCTTGAAACAGATCGTATTAATCCAATAGTATTCAAGTACGTTTTTTTTTACATTTTACATCAAACAAAAGCTTCTTTAAAATTTATGCAAATTTTTAAATTAATTTCAGAATTTTAGAAAGAATTGGAGCTCGAGCTTTGTCAGCTCATCTAAGAAAATTTTGTGATTACATTGTTTATGAAGTATCAAGTATTAATTGTGATGGATCATATGTTAATAAAAGTGTTGATGCTATTAATGATATGATTTGGAAATATAATATTGTTACGTTTGACAGATTGGTCTTATGTTTAGTAAGAACAATTTAAAATTTTTCTAGTAGAAGTATTTCAAATCAAAATATTTATCTTAAATGCTTTATTTGTTTTTCATCAGGCGTTAAGAACCTTGGAGGGTAACGAGGCACAAGTGTGTTTCTGTATCATTCAATTAGTATTGTTAAAGGCCGCTGAGTTTCGCAACCGTGTCCTTGAATTTGTGAAAGAGAATTCTCCAGATCACTGGAAACAGTCAAACTGGCATGAAAAACACTTAGCCTTTCACCGTAAGTTTCCGGAGAAGTTTGCACCTGAAGGAATACTTGAACAATCCTCTGGCAGTCCAAATCAGTATCAAAGTTTTCCGGCTTACTTTGGCAACGTATGTTTGCGATTCCTTCCGGTTTTCGACATAGTTCTGCATCGATGTTTAGAAATACCACAGGTCACGAAAAGCTTAGAGGTTCTGTTAGAACATTTGGGTTGTTTGTACAGATTTCATGGCAAGTCTCTAATAACTTTGAATATATTTATAAAAAAAATGAAATGTATTTACATGAATTTTACACATTAATTAAATTTTTTGCAGATCGGCCAGTTACATATTTGTATAATACATTACACTATTATGAAAAACAATTAAGAGATAAACAACATTTAAAAAAACGTCTTGTAACAGCAATTCTCGGTTCATTGAGAGAAATTAGAGCTCCTGGCTGGGCTTTATCCGACGACTACCAAAAATATATGACTCAACCAATAGTTGAAGACAAGAATAAAGATAATGAAAAAAATAAAGATAATAATGACAAAAAAGAACAACAACAACTATCAGGATGGAATCCTGAGTTAGAATATTATATTCGTTTAGTTCAGCGATTAGTAGAAAGTACAAAATTTTATTATGTCTCTTAATCACAAAAATTTAACAAACTGATAATGAATTTATTTTACTTTATCTTATAAATTTAATATTATTTTTTAAGCAATATCTGGGAGAGCACAGATTCCATCCACAGATTGGAGGTTTAACGAATTTCCAAATCCAACAGCTCATACACTTTATGTAACTTGCGTTGAACTTATGGCATTGCCGGTAGCTCCAAATGTTGTTGCAGATAATTTACTCAACGTTGTAGCCAAGGGGTAAACATATTTTTAATAACATTTTCTAATGCAAAAGATACCATATTTCAATTACTCATTTTTTTTCCAGATATACCATTATTCCATCTGATGAAATACATTTGTGGATAAATTGCATCGGTATAATAATGACGTCGTTGCCAGAATGTTACTGGTCAACTTTACACGACCGTTTGATAAATACAATAAAAAATCTTGGTAATAGTCATAAGTGGATATACGACAATCTATCTCCATTTCAATTATTTAATTTTAAGTTGACACACAATAGTTTTTATGAAAACAAATACAGTTACATGATTGCGCTTGCCCATTCTATATGGCATCACGCCGTCGTTGGACAAATTGTTTCTATGGCACAGTGAGTAACATTTAATTCTCTTACTGTTACTTACTTGAGATTTATATTTTTATATCTATTAATTCAATTACTATTTATTTCAGAATGATAATAGAAAAATTCCAACCTATTGTCATGACTGAAGAGCAATTAATTTTTGTCTGCCATTTAGTGGGACCTACTTTGTCTCGATTCAACACCGAAAGGCCTCAATCTATTACTGATCTCACGTTGATGTTGTACAAGATGCTGGAGCAAGTCGATAGCGCGCAAAATCATCTTAAATATATGGATCCCATTTGTGATTTATTGTATCCTTTATATTTCAAATTTATTTTTAAAAACAAATTGATATCATTAACTAAATAAGTTCTCATCTCTTTAAGCTTATTATAATATAATTAATGATAAAATAACTTTAAACTTGTGATCCTTAGTGAGACAATAGCTATCACATAAAATATATGTTTGTTGGAGATGCGATGAAAAACAGCCTGGATGTTATAATTCGCAAACTGAGACCAGCCCTGCAAATGAGATTGCGTTTCATAACGCACCTGAGCATCGACGAAATAAAGGCTGCATGAGGTGTATATCCATCATCATCAGCATTGAGGTTTGCCTTGGCCAATACAATTATATGGTACAAATAGAAGCTGTCAAGGACGCTTCGTTTTGATTGCGTTGTAATATTCTTTGTGCTTCGTGTACGTATCTTGTTGTTAGAAAACGTAAAATTTTTAAAACTAAGCTATTGCGCAACATTTTAATGCAAATCACAAAAATAGCTGATGAAAGGTTGTTTGATTAAGCTTTTTAATTTTTTATAATCTCAATCTTCTACATAAGAAATGAATACATTTTAAACTTTATGAGTATTCTATTTTAGATTGTTTTATTGATCTCATGGTTTTGTAATATACCACTCTCGTTTTAATAATTACTGCAAATGAATTCTTTTATATTTAACTATTCACAGACTGATATTGCATTTGTAAAATAAGTTAATGGAGATGTGATTATGATAAGTTACAGATCTTTTTTGCAAAGATGAACTTTGTATTGATGTAATCATGTTTATTTCTATAAAATTTATTAATATAAAAGTTATAGATACGTAATTTTATGAAAAAACTATAACTTTTTTTTTAATGCTTACAAATATAGTATAAGTTTAAGTCATTTAAATAGAAATATACTAATTAATTTCGCAATTCTTAATGATAATGATACGTTTTCTAATAACAATTTACACGATTTATCAGTACAAGGACGTATAAACAATTATTTTTTCAATCATTGGTGCAAATAATTTTTAAGACAAAAAAAAAATGATTAATTATATTGTAAGAGATAATAGTATATAAATTTATTACAATACACTTATAATGCGTGACTTAAATCGTACGTTCGAAAATTTTATATATATAAATACGTTATTTGTGGCAATTTAGAATACGTTTTTAATAAACTTTTTTAAACATTATGTTCTTCAATTTTGTAAATATGTATTTGTACTAAGAACACAGTGTGAATAATAAGATTTCTTTAAAAAAAAAAAAAAGGGAAAAAATTAATGAATTTATTGACGATGGATAACATCGTCTTTTCTCATAATATCGAATACTTTACTCTGTTTTATGATTGTCGCGTGGCCGCGTTCGACCAGGTGATTCAGAGCAGACAGAACCTGGTCGCTCGTGTTCCGCCTCGTCGCTAATACGTATTCGCGGTATCGCGTATTCGGATGTCTGATTAGGTTGATCGTGTGGCAGTGATTCTTGTTCACCTTCCGTTAATTCGCCGCTTTCCGAGGCTGGAGCTGAACGTTGTGGAGGTTCGTCACGGTTCTCTTCGGCCGTTGCGTCCTCCACTGTATTTTAAGGGCGGCAAAAAGCAAGAGTACACAATAATATGAGGAATAAATACAATTTAATTTTGGTTACAATTATTATAGCTTACCATCCATTGATTTTGGAGGCATAAATTTGTCCCATCTCGCAAATGGTGTATCTTTGCTCTCCAATCTTTTCTCAACAATTTTAAACATTTTACGCCTTTCTTCGGTTCGCTCTTTTCTCAATTGTAACTAAAATATTATACATCGATTGACATAATAACATAGTTAATATAATATGCAAGTGCATAAAAATATATAATTTACCTTTAGATCATTATTTGATTCTCTCAATAAATTAGTCAATGAAACCATGTAATAAATAATCAAGGCCATCAGGACGATCAAAGGAATAATGATACCCGGTGATGCAATATAATCCAAGACCCTATTGAATACCAGTAAACGATTAATAACAAAATTAATTTGTATCACTTAATCTTTAGAAGAAAAAATAAAGTTATTAAAAGACACACCTGTAATCCAGTATATAAGAAGGCAAGACACTCTTAAAACTTGAAGTAGCCAGATGATAAATCCTCTTGTATCCAGAAAAAGGACCACAATGCCAGGATGGTTCAACCCAGGTGATAGCATAACCAACTGGTAGTACACAAAGAAACAACATCGTCAAGAGTAGCGTCAGATAAAAATTATTGGATCTCGAGGCGCGAAATACAACATCGTGAGGTACGTTGCAAGTGAGGACGGTCCAGGAGCGCAGGTACATGAGTATTATTAATTTAATCACGTTGAGAACTATGAGACCAGGACTAAAGAATATACCCATCCACACCATGCCTATTTATAGAAACAAGTAAGACAATTTTTTTTTATTGTTATACTGATGAACGAAAGTTAAATAATTAAAATTGGTGGTTTATTTACCTTGGTTGTTAACCAAATGCAATATATTCTCAGCAATTTTAAAATCACCATATTGTGGAAATTGTTTCTCAAGATCCCAACACCAGCAGTTATTCATATAACGTACGAAAAGTGCACGAAAGAAATCGAGACCCAAAATCGAAAGGATCGTGAGTACAAGATCCATGACCGTAAGTTTAGCTAATTCTTGACCAAACATCGTTTCCCAACATAGACCACGTAGTAATCGTCGTGTTTCCATATCCAACGCTGTTGTAGGCTCTATCAATTTTAATAATCATATTAAGCTCAAAAAACATAAGTAATATATCTTAACTTCCTACTCAATTTGCATACCTGAAAAATTATCAGAGATAAAGCTCCTATTCTCGCAGACACGTTCATAACACTTGACCACTTTCTGAACATCACTACAGGATGACACACTAGGTGTAGGCAGTGGAGGTTGAACCGTCGACGTAACACCAGGAAAAATAGGCTTGACATTACTTGGAGGTGGAAATGTGTTAGGTGATGGTGAACTACTGGAGATCGTCGAACTCGGTGGACTTTCGGTATCGTTTTCTTCGCTCGACCATCCGTAGTCATCGTAATTAACGTGAGGATAACTATCTTCGATGATAATTGCGTTCTCATCAAAAGCTGGACTCGTCATTTGCGGCGGCTCGTATGAAGTGATTGACTCGCTTGATTCGTAGCTACCTGAAGTAGACCAAGATTCGGTACTCGTATCCCAGCTACTATTATAGTTCCCGATCGTGGTAAAACTTGTTTCGTTATTCTCAGCCTCGGCTAAAACGTTCATAATGTCATTCGCATCGAAACCACTCAGTAGGATATTCTCTTGTGATAGATTGTATGATTCGTCGTCCGGTGACAATGCGTAGTTTGAAGAATCCGTACTATAAAAAAAAAGATAATCTATATTTTAAGTTCTGATATGATTGAGAAATTAATTTTACCTGAAGTATGTGTTAGGCCAAAGATTTAGAGAATTTTGAGATTTTGGCATTGAAGTGTTGGTACTTAGAACCAGACTCATAGCAGCGAGTGCGGAAGCTGTGTAGAAATTTGTTTCACAAGGTACAAGTTTATTGATGCAATTCATTGTGTTCATTGTATCTTTTGGTTTCAAACTTTGTAGCTTTTCTTCCTGAAAGATCAAATAAGATTAAAAATTTACTTTGTAAGCTTTCACAAATTAACATGAATCATCTTAAATTAAAGATAGTAATAAAATAAAAAAAAACTTACCGAAGAATTAATTTTCTTGAAAAGAGCGTATATAAGAGCGTACATATTCAGCAAATTTAAAATCATAATGCTGTAAAAAAGAAAATTTTAATTACTTCCAATACGTACTAAAAAACATTTTCATTTAATAATTACAACAAAAAGCAATATAACTTACCGACCAAGCTGAAGTCGAAGTTGCTTACGTGGATGATAACTTTCAATCATACCAAGAATTTCAAAAATCATGGGAAAGGTATAAGTGATAAGGGTAAGAACAACAGTAATCTCATTCTGTCGCCACCAACTACTGTTTGCTTCGCGTACGTTTTCACTGCGATCGACTACCTCGACTACCGCGTAAGCCGAAATCAATAACATACCAAATACGAAAAGATTGACCATTATTCTAATTCCAGTTGTTTTCCAGCTGCAATTTTAAGGAAATTTTGTTATCAGAGCTTTTTCAAATATGAAGCTTAAAAAGAAAAATAAGAGATCGTACTTGCGAGCATCGCGATGTTTTTCGGATTCTTCAAGTAGAGCTTCCTTGAGACCAAGAACAATACTACCAATACGATTTTGTGCAGTCTCCGCATTACCGATCATAAAGTCCCAGCTACTGAAGAGTTTCCAAGAGAACACGCATTCGTCTTCTTTCTCTGATAGTTTGCTCATGCGCGAGTTCTCAGCCATCCTGTAAACGCAATTTACAAGCATATATTTAGCTATTCTCCCTAAAACCGATCTTTTTACAGATTTCCTTTAATAACTTACTTTCGCAGAATAGCCACGAAACTGTAGGTGTAAACAGCAAGATTGACCACGAAGTAAGCAAGTGGTAATCTGTATGCACTGATCGAGTGTTTATTCGCGTACCAGCCGTAGAAAAACGGCGAGTATTTTAGATATCCTTCAAACTCCCAAAGAGTCAGTGGATCTTTCGAACCTTCCCGCTCTTCCGGCAGCATTTCTTTACGTCCTCCGGATATCGATGCGTGTTGCATCGTAGCTAACAACTTTATACCATTTGAATATTGAAATATTATTCATTGATTTTATTTAATTTTTATGTTTTTTAATTAATTAATTAAATCACATACCTCGGGTAAAGCAATAAAAGTAACGATCACCGCTGCAAGTATGCAATTGAACCAAAATAGCCAACGCAAGAATATAAAGTAGGATGCAACTGCAGAACCAAATTGTGATTCGATAAGTTTAATCCGATGCTCCCAGGGTACAAGTACGGTTTTCAAATTGATAAGCTCGCGTTTAAAGTATTGCCATTTCTGCAAATACACAAAATTATGTTTGCATATATATTTTTTTATATAAAATGGAAACAATTATACTTTATTTATAATGAATAATGAATAAAACCTTAGCAAGAAGAAGTGAAGCTCGAGCCATATAATCCCTGGTACTTCGTGTTTGAGCTAATCTCTCCTGCAGCTGACCTTCGTGTTTACGTACGTAAGCTTTTGCTTGGCGTACGAGCTTTAACTTTTTACGTAAAGGCCAAGGTTGCTGTTTAACGCCACTCAGGACCTCCTTGTGAAGCTTAAGGTTGAGTGAGATTTGTTCTTCACCTGCTACTTGGTTACCAACTGCGATACCGGTAGGACCTTCTGCTTCTGCTATCGATATCGCGGTGCTATTTACAGATAAATAATTTAAAGGGAAAAATAAGATGAAAGAAGAAATTTTATTAAATTAAAAGAATATCAAGCTTACTCTCCGGAGCTGGTAGTGAAAGCGGAAGATCGTCTGCGTAGGGTACTCTCGGCGTCCGGACTAAAGGGTGAGGAAGGGCGACGTTTGCGACGACTGTGACGACGAGTTGAGTTGCGTCGCTGGATGATCGCGCTCGCTGATACCGAGTATTCGTCTTCCTCTGCTCCATCTTCCTCGGCATCCGGTGCTGTAAAATCCAAGTTATCCCATAGTCAGATTAATCGAACAATGCAATACATACACTTATTACATAAATAATTAAAAAAAAGCAACCAACCATTAGCAAGACGCTGCATACCACCAGATTTACCACCACCAAGTGCTGGATCCAGACCGAGTAAACGACGTCGAGATTGCTGGCTGAAATCGAATTTGCTGGCTGAGTGTGCAACCGCGGGTAATGGAGAAGTACCTTCGTCCTGGCCTTCGCTGCAGCTAGAGGTACGCTCGTTTATTGCAAATGTTACGGAGAGTCGATCTACTGATGGTTGTGGTGATGATGGCTCTATCTGAAATCCTCCCTTGATTTTTTTTCTTTTTTTTTTTTTTAGATCACTTGTATTTTGATTTTTTAATTATTTTTGTTTTAACGTGATTTTTTTTTTTAATTTATTTAGTTTTTATTAAAAACAGATAAATGAGTTAATTAAATTTGATACACTATACATTTCTACTGAGATAGAAATTTATATACAGACATTCCGTTGATAAAATATTTGATTAAAAACAAAAACACTATAAATCACTCGTTTTTATCACTGATACATAGCAAAAAAAGGAAAAATCCAACCTATTGAACTATATAAAGGATAAACCCAGATTATCTTAACTTTCAACAAAACAGTCCATAAATCAAAGTACACATCTATACTATCAGATAACAAAAATAACCAACTGAATGCAAAAACTACTCCTATCCACCTTCTAAAATTCGAAATGTTAAAAAACAAAATTTGCGATCAAGAGTAAAACATAATCAAGTCCACCACGTGCCCAACAAAGTAAAATATGTCTTACTCCGTTTGTCTCACAGCCTCGACTGGCCACTTGTTCGCTACTGCCGGCAGCACGACGGTGAGTTACAAGCTCGCCCTGTTTCTTTTTTTTTACATCTCATCCCTTTCCTAACGCCTACCCCCTTCCTACCTGTATATATATACATGTATATCGTTTTTATGAGCGATGGCCCGTAGACAGGCTAGAATCAGTGCTATATACTTTGCACGGCAGCCCTCGATTATATCACTCCCACGCAGCTGCTGCTGTAACTTCAAGCCTATACCTATCCACCTACTGACTTCTGCTATTGATGATTTTTCGGAGAAGTGTTTTTTTTCTTTTTTTACGATTATACTTTGCTGAGCTAATGTTTCAATAAGCCTGAGTCGTTGTGTAGTTGTGGTAGAATTGGGAAATTTGGAATTTGATGGAATTTCTTTTTTTTTTAAGATGAATTTTGATTTATTTTAGATTAAAAGTAAAAAATCACAAGTCACATATTTGTTATTCATAAGTACAATGATACACGTATAATATAGCACTGCAATTTTCACGGAATGACTTTTATATTTCGTCGCTCTTAACGTAATGAGTTTTTTTAAGCTTGTTATGTATATGATGATGTAGGTATATAAATAAGCACAAATTCCAAGATTCCATTCGATATCATATGATGTTAATAACAATATGAGAAATGGGTGTGAATGGAAAGAAAAAAAAAACTAGGTTACTATCAACGTATACGATATGATTAAAATGTGTTTTTAATCTTTCGTAACCTTCGAGTTTCAAATATTTTCATTATTTTAAGGATTTAATTCTTTTCTTTTTATATATGCATATATAGGTATGTGTATAAATAACCGTGACATAACATGTTATAAATCACATACATTTTAATCAAAGCTAACGACGCGTGCCACCTGCCCGTTACGTTTTGGTTATAATATAACGACCCTTTTGTGTTTCTTTTTTTTTCTCACTGTGTTTCTCGTAAATTTGTAGCTGTTTGTTTTTTTTAACTTGTTAACTTGGTCACTGTGTTACCACCAAAATGAAATTTTTACGTTCGTGCAAGTGTACAAAAATCACGCATAGACTACTGGGATTTTTTGAGTGAATTTAAAAGAAACCACATATTTTGACTAAATATCAATATGTCACGAAAACGTTTGAATGAGAAAAACAAAAAATTAAGTCAAAAAATTTCAAATCAAGTAATTTCGCGAATAAGTATGTAATAATTAACGAAAAATAAAAAGATATAATATGACACGCAAGAATAAACGAGTATGCGTACATACATATAAGTTTATTCGTCATCAGTCATATTATACACATCAGGTCAACGCGCAGTGAAAAAAGTCAGGGTACGGCTAGACATAAGCTTACGCTCTCTCCTCCACACCCACCAGCACATGACCTACGCGACCCTTGAAGCTAATCACTTCTCGCGCGCGCGTTTATGAATACAAACGTAAGTTGCACGCCATTTCTAGGGAAAAAGCAAAAAATTAAAAACAAAAAAAATAAAATAGCAAGTAGTTAATAAAGGGGGTGAGTTTTATGTATAAGACACTTAGGTCATCGTTGACGCGTTGAGTGAAAAATCATCGTATTGCGTGAGCAATTGTATATTGCTTGTGCATAAAGATTAATTGCTACTGCTTTTTATTTATGTGTTTATAAAATCATTTATCCTTACAGATTTTTTTAATAACAAATCGTATGCATAATTAAATATATTTGAGTTATGAAAGCTGTGAGAAATTTTAATTAAAAAAAAAGAATCTTTAAAAAAATCTAAGCTTTAATCTATTTTTTAATAAAAAAATCTAACAAATCTTATCTGCTTAAAATTCATAAAAGCACCCACACACGATTACACACAAAATTAGCTTATTAAATTCATGATTCATATCACTATGATTACCCTTATAAATTCCATTAACGTATATCACACAGGATATAACAAAAAAAAATTCACGTGACCACGTAACATCTTCACATTAAAAATAAACACTCACAACTAAAAATCCCAATCATATTTTTTTCAGATAAGCAAACTCACTCCTCATATCATCCAAAAGGAACAAATACACTTGATATGTGTCTGAGCGGGGGCACATAAGTAATTAATTTCCTGGCGCACAATTCCATAACAACAACGTTAAGCAATAACCCCTTAGACGAATAAAAAAGCAACGAAGCAGAGAATTTTTTTTTTTTCAAGTCAAAGCGCGAAATCATCAATAATACACGATGGCTCTTTGCTATACCTGCTGTTGCTACTGGGGCACTCCCTAATAAGTACAAGTCACGAGATCGAGTCTGAGTATGTATATACCTATGTATTGGACAGGTTGTTATTGGTCGGAAACGTGCGGTGATGGTGACTATAGACTGTATATATGCTTCGAACACGTGTTTTTAGGGCAATTGTTGTGTATCGTATAGACTTGTGTGCTTTTGTATATCAGCTTTTTTCGATTCGCGTGCGCAAAATGTGCTTGCGACTTTTTCTTTCTTTTTGTGTAGTTCAGTAGTAACAGACGCCTGTTGCGTTACTCGTAAATATTCGCGGAATCTTGACTAATTAACAGATACTTTAATTATTATTTTGATAAATATTTTTAAATAAAATCATGTTATAAAATTACTTGATTTTCACGTTTAGTAGATCTAAATTTTATATATCATATATTAATCTTACCTTAGACGGTGTCAATCTTGGCGAACTAGTACGAAATTGATGAGTATCAACCCTAAGAATACCCTGCTGTCTTTGTGTTGGTTGCTGTTGTTGTTGCTGTCGTACTACAGCTGTTGCTGTTGATTCTGTCGATTTTGCCGGTTTGGTTGGTTCCGTTGATGATTTTTTATTTTTACCGCCCATTATTGAGATTTTTATCTTTGATTTTGATTGATTTTCTTTCAAAGCTATTTCTTTTTAAGTATCATAAAAACATTTGTGAAAAAAAAAAATAAATCAATTTGATTTAATCCTTTTAAAAATTTATCCAAAAAAATTAAATAACATTTAAAATGATCAAGTTATACCGGATTTTAATTTATTTTCAGCTATCTTCCATCCCCCTCTGCTTCAAACTTCTTCGATTTTTCATCAATCCAATATTTTCAAATTTATTTATTTTTTTCCACTTCCTTTCAAGCTTCGCGTATACATAAACCGGAAGTCTTTATAATCAAACTTTCTCCTGATGGTGTTTTTTATATAAAAACGAGGAAGACGACAGGTCGGGACTCAGTTCTCGACTGCGCCAAGAGAAGAGAGGCCTGCAAATAGCCGGACACACTACTAGCCCCTGTATATAAGCGGCACGCGCGCGGCGGCCAGGCGCAAGGTAAGTAGTGGTAGTGGTAGTGGTGTTAGGAAGATAAAGAAAAAAAAAAATAGTATAGCTCGATGCGGTCTCAGGCAACGTGTCTGATAAAAAAGGATATAGAAAGAGTGAGAGAGAGGAAAGAAAGAGGAAACGAGAAGTGATGCGTGACGTGAAGAGCGAGGGCACACCTATTCCCCGGGAGCCTGCTGGATGGAACATATATATACTCGCATGTGTGTGTATATGTATATATATGTATGTTTGTGTGCACACACTCGCTTAGCTTGAGCAAACATTTTCACCCTCGCGGATGAATTAATTAGAGTAGCTTTGTGAGATTATCACGATGATGAGGCAGAGGGTAGGAGGAGGGTGGTACCCTTGACGCCCACTCGGAGTATCGCATTCCCAAAGACAAGTGACCTCTTCAGGCTGATGATGGTATACACGTGACTGACGTACATAGGTATATGACAGAGTGATAGGTTTTTGAACAATATTGATGAATGACATATGGCGATTTTTTTTTATATTGCGTGAAGTAGATGGAAATTTGGGATTATTGATTAGAATTAAAATTTAGTTGAATCAGTTTTTATGATCTGCTTGTCGAATTTTTTTTTTTTTTATTTTGAACATGAGAATAGATTATCTTTCACAAAGTAGCTTTTTTGTATTTTTTATTTTTGTTTTGAGTGTACGCATTAATAGATTAACATTATAACGCTGTTTGGACAATTGTTTTTTTTTTTTTTTTTACTTGGCAACGTTTTAGTCTTAAATTTTTAAGTAGAAAAAGCATTTATCGAACAAATTGTACGATAAATTAATTAATTATACAATATCTCTCTTACTAAAGATACAAGATAACTTATTTTGACTCATACATTTCTTTTTCTTTTTTTATGAATTTGTATGAATATTATTTATTTATTGTATATAAACTAATATTAAATGCATGTATTCATGTATTTTTCTAGTCTTTCTTACTACATGACGACTTATTAAGGCTTTATGATTTAGTTTAGTATTCTGATAAAAACATGATAATCAAAGCAGTTTATGATAAAAAAAAAAAAAAAAAAAAAAAAAAAAATAGGATATACAAAAATTTTTTTAAAAATCTACACTTGTATAATTATTTAATGTCTTCTACTATTATTAAGTATTTGGCCATTACATTATTATCACTGTTCTTGCTTTTTTATCATGCGCAAAATTTATAACCAACCTTACATTTTAAAAATCGAGAAAAAGTACATAAAAATTATTTCATCTATATTTTTATTATTGTTAAAACTATCACTCAATATTTTTTTTTTAATGGATGTAACGTACTTGATTATATTTTGATTTAATAATTTAAAAAATATCTATCTTCAATTCAACACTTTTTTTAATTTTATACAACAATTATTATTCTACTAAAATTTCGAAGGAGCCTCTATTTTCAAGAGTTTACTACTAAAAATTATTAATCTATCACAATAGGTAGATAATATTCTTTCCGTTGTTTGACATAACATATAAACTATAAAAAACCATCCCTCATCATTCATTCATTCTCTATTATTACTTCTTTTAATCACCAGCAAAATTTCACCAACTCATATAAAACTCAAAATCACGTAATAAAGCCATTTAATCTTCGCGAAAGCTATAAAAAAAATGCTAAATAAAATCCTAGCACTAATCAGTTATAATCAATAATCATCATCCAACCTTCTTATCAAGTATATATATTCAGTCACAGACTAGTCTGCTCAGCGACTATTACGACGAATGAGAGGCTTTATAGGAGGTAACTCAGCCAGCTCATCCTCACGTTCGGATTCGCCACTATCTTCAAGATGACCTGCAGTATAACCATTTGCAGGACCAGTAAGTAGAATTCTCGGTGGATCGGGTACTGCTGGCTGTGGTTCGGTCTGCACTGCTTCCTCTTTGAGTGTGCGAATAGCGGGCAGAGGCGAGCTGATCCTGAGTGGACGTACGAGGTCGTGTAAGCCTTTAGACTCGGTACGAGGTTGATGCTGATGAGGCAGGGGTTTGATAAAGGAGACTTCCTTGGCTGAGTTATCTGGCGGACGATCCAAGGAGCGGGATCGATGCTGCTGGAAGCCAGCTGCGCGTGCATGCTGCTGAGCACGTGGTGAGGGTACCGGACTGGTGCGCTGGAAATTAAATGAAGCAAGGTCAGTATGACTGAAAAATAAAAGATCGAAGGAAATTATTGGAGAGCTTTTGACATACCGGTCGACCACTTGGAGGCAATCCCAGTCCTGGTCGGAGTAGATGAGGCGAGCTTGGTATGTAAGTTGCAGTTGGTGGTGGTTGCGGTGCAGGATATAGACTACCTGTAGCTTGTCTCAAGCTCTCCCATAATTGGACTTGATAGCGCAGTTCGTCGACGTAGCCGTTGCTGTTTGGTCGTACCGCGTATCCGTATGTAGTTGGCTGATAATAAGGATCTGCCAACGGCGAATAGATTGTGCCGTGCACAGACTCCCACCCTGGATTATACTTTTGTATGAAAGAGTTAGATTCGTGAAAGAATCGAAGGTACAGAAAGTGATAAGTGATGTAAGGAATAGGATATTTTGTTGAAATGTTGGTAGTAACAAGAGATATGATAATTATTCATGAATCTTATTACCTAACATTTGTTGGTAGCGCAAACTCCAAAATCACGTGGAAAGACCTGTTAGAGGCAATATATACACACTGTCAGCAGCTCTTAGTATGGCAGTAAAACATTTTTTTGTTTTTTTTTTATTTTTTTTTCAAGTTTAGGCTTTGCAAACTTTCGCACACTCTCTATATTAAGCAAGCTGTAACTTCTCAATGACGGCGACTCTTCGCAAGCTTCGAATTACGCTTGAAAAATCAATAATATGTATTATAAATATAGATTAGTCATTAAAGGCAAGCTGACCTCTTTTTAAGCACATTAAGGTGTAGTAGGTATTTTTGGGGTGGGGTGGAGGTGAGATGTGGATTATGTGTCAGCACAAAATAAAAACACAAGCAAAATTAATATAAAAGTGTTTTTTTGTTGAAAAAAAATCTTTTTTTATTCGCAATAACATTGAAAGAGATAAAAAAAATTTTACGATTGACGATATACACATGCTTGGAATGTAAAAACGTAAAGTAATAAAAAAATTCGATTAATGACGCTTATATAGTAAGAGAGCATCAGTCGTTTTTTATCAAAAAAAAAAAAAAAAAAAAAACATAAATAATAATACGTTTGAACGTCGTAAACAGTAAAAGTTTTGCGAACGATTGTCTATACTTCGCATAAAGTCGTTAAAATGCAAATTGAGCTATTGAAAATGTGATTGGCCTTTAGGAACACATTTTGTGGCTAGCCGTGACCACGAAAACGAATTAACTAAAAATAGACATAATGCGCATTTCATGCACGAATAATAATAATAATGATAATAATGATAATATTAATAATAATAATAATAATTTCGTTTACGAGCAGTCATCACTATATGTACAATTTATCCTATACGAAAAAATGTATTTTTACAAAATATCATTTTTTTTTGTGTTTTCTAAGTAAGCGAATTAAAAAAACGCTTTTTAAAATTATTAAGTACAATCATTGCTATAGATAACTAATAATTCAATAATTTATAACGGAGTCTAAAATTATCTAATGTGAAACTTAAACATTAATTATTGATCGATTAATTTTTGTGTACTCAATATTTCAAAAATTTTATATAAAATTAATGAATATTGATACATACTTTCACGTATGAGCTTACGTGAAATATAATTATAATTTTAATGATACTATTTTTCATCAATCTGTTCAAAAATTTGTTTTATTTATCAAAAACAAATTCTCAACAAATTTTACATTATAATCTATCTATATAAATCAATAAATCACTGGAATTCAAGCAAACTCTCATTGATAATAACAAAAGTTTTCTTAAATATAAAAAAAATATTAAATCTACATTCTCACTCAATTTTTTTTTTCAAAATACAATCTACATCAACACTATACTGTTCGATCTATTATCTCAATTAAACAGTCATAACAAACTACCTCACAATCTTACATTAAAACTATAGGCTTAATGAACATTAATTCATTAGTCGCTATAAGAGTACATGCTATCACTGGGAGTAAAAAAAAAAAATAATAAGAAAGTGCAAAAACAGTCCATCAAATCGCAGCTTAAACAATGGCAGAACGATAGCTTAAAAAAAAAAAAATATTTAATCGAGCAAATGTCAGGGAATGCGGTAAAGGGTTACCTGGCCAAGGCCGATATCGGCAGTAGACTGGGGAAGCCCAGCCAAACCCTGGCCTGGTCCACCTGTAGGTTGATTTGATAGTGACACTCCACCACCTGATAATCGCTCGTGTTCTCGCAGGTGGCTCACTAGTGCTGTTATATGCTCCAACAATTCCTTGTTCTGCACTAGTAACTGATGTGTGCGCGCCTGTAATAAGTAACATTGATATTTTTCTTAAAGAAGAAATTATTTATAACTATATAATAATTTTATTAATAAATTAAGAAAAAAAAATATTAGAATAATAAAAAATTTTATTTGAATTTTAATCTACGAATAATACTTTATCAAATATATCTGCTATGATAATTATATCGATCCATGACATAGACAGTGAAAAGTATGTATTATATTATACACACGTTGTTAATACCGTTACTCGTATGTATATGTTCATATAGTAGTATAACATATTACATCAGCCGCTCTCAAATTTCCATGCAAAACAAACGAATAAGAGACACGAAGCCGCAAATCGATAAAGACCGAAGTATAATATATACCTATAAAAAAAAAAGAAGAAAAAAAATATATATACTGACCTGAGCCTCAACACGAGCCGCAGTCTCAGCAGCAAGTTGATCTTGAAGTAGCCTCGCATGTGCTACAGCTGCACGAGTTTGCTGACTTTGCTGGTCCAATCGTTCGCGAAGTAGTTGAATCTCATGTTTCAAAGCGGTTAACTCAGCTGTGTTTGAAACTTGCTCTGAACTACCACCAATTGGTTGACCCTGTATAAAATCATTATTTAATTGATAAATTTTTCATTTTTTTGTCAATTCAATGAGTTAATATTTTTGTAGGAAAATCATCAGCGATTAAAGTATTCGCTATAGCAAATAATATCAACTGCTCTAAAAAATAGTTTCACTAACAGAATTTAAAATTTATTTTCCTTGCAAATAAAAAAAAAGAAGTATCTACTGTCCATCAAAAAGTTTGTTTCCGCATTTTTAAACTTCATCTTACCCCCCTCCTCACAGTAGGTACAAACACTTTCAACTTTTTTTCTTTCTTTCTTCTTCAAGCATATAACTTGCAAAGAGCTCATCTTCAAGTCAACGAAGTGGCACTCTGCCATCGAATGTTATGACAAGTGTCGTTGGTGATGTGCTATCCTGACCGAACGCTAAAAAAAGACACGTCTCGCTCGGGTTACGGACTTACGGCGCCTGATACGTCACCAGCCCACACCATTTTATCTCTTTCTTTTTCTTATTCTATATTCGATTATTTATTACTTATATTGTACTTACAAGTGGTGATTGCCTTGTAGGTGAGCTGGTGCAATTTGTTGATGTGTGACTGGGTAATAATGTGACTTCTTGATGTGGTGATCTTATCTGTGGACATGGTTGATCCAGTATCGAATCGTCTACGCTGTCACCCAGTAGTGATATATCTGTGGAATATTTCAAAGTTTAGGGGGTTGAAAATTTGACGTTAAATTTTAAATAAATTTAATTGTCATTGGAAATGTATTGAATGAAAAGGTCGTTGATACGTTAAAATAAAAATCTATATTTATACTTGAGAAAATTTTTCTTTTATTTTTTAAATTTTACCGACTGTCTGGCATAGTTTGACTTTTTCTACTGAAAATTAAATTTAGGAGTACCAATACAGCATAATACTTGATTCTCATCCAAAAATTTTAAAAATTCATTATTAAAAGAAAGAAAAAGAGGTAAACTTCGAATTCTTCACACAGACAAGTTAAATTTCACTTAAAAAAATTTAACTCCTATACTAACATTTTCAACATTACACTCGCCACAAACATTTCACTGCTCTGAAATAGATACCAAAAACACCCGGCTTCTCTTTACCCCCCATATAAGTACACGGAAAAGCTTGCTATAATATAATATTATATTCAAATTTTTCCAAGTGCTCTAAAGGGCGCGGCCAGGCATTGTAAGCGAAATACATTATATGGAGAGAGAGAGAGAGAGAAAGAGAGTGAGGGGGTCGATAACTATCGCGAGTGCAACTTCCTGTGAGTCCCTTCTCGTATATTTACGCATCGTATGTACATACATGCAGCTATACATTATTTATGACACAACACGCGTTTTGCTACGTGTATATACCTATAAGCTTTATGTGTATATACACCAATCATATACTGCTTTGTCTTCACGTCGACGAAAACACAGGATTGACGAATCGTCATACATTTGTCAGAGAGTCCGTGTATAAACTATATACTATACACACTCGTTTCGCGTGATCTGTGTTAATCTTGGAGAGATGGATTTCCTAGAGAGTACCTATAATGTATATGTACCGGTAAAGATCGCTTTTCCTCTTTCTCTCTCTCTTCTCGTTAACTTGGCGTTTCCTCGCTCTGCTTGATTTCAATGCTCTCTCTCACTTGGTGTATGTATTTGTAACGGTGTTTTGTTGCAGTATATGCATTGCTTGCTGTGAATTTCCTGCGTTTCCCATCCCTATCTTTTTTAAAGGTTTTTTTGCCTTGCGGTTAAATATTATAAGGTGTATTCGAATATATTGGCTGTGAGGGGGGCTTACACTATACCTTTGATAGATATAACGATGAAATTGTATTTTGCTTTAAATTATAGTACGCGTTAAAGATCTAACCCTAAGGATTTGAAAAAAAAAAAAATAAAGGGAGGTATAAAGGAGATTTTGTATCGTTATTAATGGTTATAGAGTTTATATAATATATTTTTTATTTGGGTAATGAGTCTTTTTATGGGGGATTTACGTTGCGAAAAAGAACAATTTAAATTTCAATTTTTAAGACAGTAGTATGGAAAAAGAAAGAAAGAGAGAATGAAAGAGTTTTACTTATTCAAGAAGATTCATGACTTGATGAATTTAAATAAATCTCGTATTCTCTCTCCCTCTCTCAGCAAAATTATAATTTAAAGAGCGAATCGTTTGAGATAAGAGAGGGAACAAGAGAGAGAGAGAGGAAAACACGTCGGCTCTTTAATAAGAATCAAAACTTAAAATTAAATTTCCATTCAAAATACGGATCCTATACAATGGCCTGTAAGAAAAACACGAAATAAAAGAAGAAAAAAAAGGTCCAATGTAGAGAGACGTGACCTAAAAGTTCAACATGATCTCTCCACTCTACGACCTCCTCTTATTCTTACGATCAATTTTCCTATATAGCGTGCCAAGATTTCACATTTGCGACATCTTATAAAGGGAATGTTATCTCCGTATAGTACGTAGTGGTTATACAGCTATACTTCGCGAATTTTTTTTTCCCAAAAAACAGGCCATAATTCGATATCTTTTATTCTTTTCTCTCAGCATTTGATCTAACTCATGGTATTTACTAAAAAGAAGAAAGAAAAAGAGAGAAAGAAAGAAAACGACAATTTTATCCCATTACGTAGTTGCTGCTGCTGCTGCTGCGCATATAGTGTTATAATGTATGTGGTGCTTTTGTATATATGAAGAGGGAAGTCGTACAATGGCTTGACGATCTAACAACGCGATAGCTTGAGGTTCTCTCTCTCACTCTCGCGAATGCATAATGAATTCGCGTCGATCGGCGTTCCGCGATTTTCTAACTATATGTGTTTGTGTATGTATGAATGTATGTATGTGAAGAGAGATCAGGAGAGAAAAAGAGCTTAGATGGACGTGGAGGAGCCTGAGGCTTTAAGATCCAGCGGAACTGTAGCCGACCTCGTGGGAGAGGTCGCTATTTCTGGGGGAGAGGGGGACGGGGGTGTATTATAACTGTGGAAAATGGATTTGTATTTTGATTGCCAAGACGTGTGGGTGTATGTGTGTATATTATATAGGTGGGAGGAAATAGGGTTGAATGTTAAAATCTTGACTGTTTTTTGATGTTGAAGGAAAAAAAAGAAGAAGAGATGTTTTGATGGGTATTTTAGATGGATATATGCATATGATTTGTGTTTTATGTGGGTTATATACCTATATTTAAAGCTTTGTGAGAATATATGAATTTGGTTGATTTTATTATTATATATTCAAAAGCTTATATTTATGAAGATGCAATGAAGCGTATGTATAAGATAAGTGCAATAGAGAATGGAATTTAGGACAAACGATTTTAAAGAAAACAGTACAAGAGATAAATGCGCAGAAGCTAAACTGCAATGCTATGTGTCTCGTTGGCCCGATTATAATTCCAGTAGCTGGAAAAATCACGAATTCTTATATTGACTGTGAGAAATACGACAATAGCCATACTCCTGCACGATTTTCTTATAAAATCAGGATAATCGAAAAATTTTCAGTACAAACGTTCAGATCGATTTGTTTTAAAGAGAGTGTATAGAAGGGAAAAAAAAATTATTAAAATTTAATGCACCAAACTAAGTACCTTTGTGAACCGATAATGGAGAAGGTTGATGTCGTAAACTAGCAAACTCCTCGTCATAATCATCATGAGAATCACGCCTTTGGCGTTCACTGCCCTCATCCGTGTCCTTATCGTTGTTGCAATTCTGTTGCTGTTGGTCTTCGCTGCAGTTTATACTTCCAGGTGGATTGTTCAGGCTAAGCTTATGGCACACTTCGAAAGCTTGTCCCACGGTCCTCACAACTCGCATTGCTTGGCTCTGGAAGAGAAAATTTTCTTTTTTATAGGTATACAGGCTGGGTTGAGACATTGATGAGGATTTTTTTTTTATTTTTTAGACGCGAGATTAAGGGGCCTGTGAGTATAGTCATATAGGTAATGGTTTATTTACGTGCAAAAACGATGTCAAAATCATTTTTATTATTGTTCATAGATTGTTATTATGTTGCTGTTATTGTTTTGGTTTAAAATGTTAATGAGATTAAAATTATAATAATAAACGTATATTTTGAATTAGGTCAAAAACTTTTTACCTTCAAGTGTTATTTTCAAAGATAAACAACAAATACACACACACTGCAAAAATACATCAGAAATCACTTGAAAACTGACAAAAACTTGCAAGCTCACTTTTCAAGTAAAACAACTTCAATTGTTAATTAAACGAAACTCTTCAAATCAAACACAAGGGCGTCGCTTTAAGAAAGTAAGAAAGAGTTTATATTCACTCAAAACTCAAATCTCAACTTTCATTCTCTGACAGTTTACACACTAACTAAGTTTACAAAAAGCCACTCTTCTTCAGCAAACTTTGAAAAGAAACAAAAAGAAAAAAAAATCAATTCTTTCAAGTTGCAAGTGCTAAGTGGTAAGTTTGCCTCATAAAGTAAGAAAAAAAAGAGAAGAAGGATAGGTATATAGGAAGCTGGATAAATAAAAATTATATCGAATGAAAAATCCGTTGGTATTTTACGGATGAAGTAAGATATAATATAACCTTCCCATTCTCTTTTCTATTTTCTTTTTTTAAGATAGGCGCCAGTTATTTCCTGAAGTTTTATGATCCGAGTATGTACCTATATAGTATAGAATAAAGGAAGGCAAGGATCGCAAAATTTTGCAAAATGTCTTTCTGGGAATCGCAATAAAGCCTAGTGTAGTGGCTAAGGAGAGCGGTAAAAATATTGCTGCAACAGGATAGATAGAGATACAACAACGCGAAGGCAGTAAAAAAAAATATCGAGGGCGCAAAAGCGGCTTTGACGACGACTATGAGGAGGAGGAGGAGAAGAGCGATGGAAAAAAGGTGAAACCTTTACTGCTGCACTGTCTCTCAGGGGAGATATACTTATATATGTGTGTGTGTGTGTATGTGCTGCTATCTCTTTCTTGTTGCAGTCGATTGTTGAAAAACGAGAAGAAGCGGTACACAAGCTGGAAGATGAGTATGTATATGTATCGTATGTGTTACAAGGCGATCTTAATAACCGTTTTAAGTAAATGTGATAAAACTGCAACTAAACATAATTCGAGTATATACGAGTAGGTAATCTCTGAATATACTTACTTTTACGGTAGCGGTGTAAGTAGAGTATATATATATATATACATGTAAGAAACGATGAAAAAATTTTAACGATGCAGTAATGAAATAATTGACTTTAACACACGTATATATATGTGCCTATACGTACGTAAAGCAAGTGGTATGTCGTTAAAAGCTCTCTTACTCTTTCTCTTTCTCTTAGGGGACGGTAATATATAAAAGACGAGTAAGGAAATATAATGTATTCACGTTTTAAAAGCTGCATCGCGCTCGTAATATATTTCTTCAACGCATCTGTATATAGTAATTTGAGACGAAACAAAGAGTCGCTTAACGGTAGTAGCTCTTTCTCTCTTTCTCGTGACTATTCGGAAAACAAAGGCTCTAGCTTAAGTCACTTTTCCGTAAACTATACCTTCTTTCTTTTTTCCCACACACGTGTTAAAATACAATTTTTTTTTTAATTTTACAAGAGTTAAAAAAAAAGACAAAAAAAAAGAGAAGCGCATCCAAAGTTAACAAGCTTTTGCTGGTAAATAGATAAGAGAGAGAAAGAGAGAGCTGCAATAGAATCAAAGCCCATAAATTGTCATCCCTAAAATTTTAATTAACCAGTAGGTATATATAGTCTAAAGCGAAAGAGGACAGCAAAACACAATCCCCCAATGTATACTAGCTGTATACTCGACCCACTTGCTCTCTCTCTCTCTCTCTCTCACTCAGCTCTCAAGTTCATTAGCGCTCAAAAGATAGTAGCTAGCAGTAGCTATCGTAACAACAACAACAACAATAAGACAAAGGAAGCCAAACGGACGGAAGAAAAGGAAGGATGGATTATCACAACACGCTCGCCTACCTCGAGCTCCTTGAGCTCGCGCGAACGATCCTGGGCCTGGGGTGTATCTTCAGAAGCGCCACGTCTTAACGGTGGCTGCAAGCTCTTCGAACGTTGCTTTGGACCACCACGACCCATCAACGACATACGTCGAAAACCAAGAAAACCCATGATTTCTGGCTCTTTGAAGGAAAATTTTTTACGGCCTTTTGAATTCTCGACCACTGTTACACCTTCGCTAACCAATTTAGCGCCACCTGGGCTTACGCTTCGACCTCGTCTCAGCATTATGTATTTTTAATTGATTTCTTGATAGGTTTCTAGCTTTGTTGCTTTTTTTTTTGTATTCTAGTTAAGATGTAGTGGTTGAGTGAGGTATCTTGTAAGGTCTTGACATTTCTGTATTGGTGTAGATGGGGGATAATTTTGAAATTAGTTTAATTTGAATGCTTTATTTTTTTATATTGGGAAAAAGGGGGGAAAGAAGCTTTTATAAGAGGAGCTTTTATCGACAATTGGACGTTGACTCGTCGCTAGAGAACAAATTTAGAATCCGAGTCATTTGATAAGTATTTTAAATATTTTGCGTCACGAAGTTATAATTATATTAGTTGACAATTTTTATCCGGAAATTAATTTTCCAATCGTAGATTGAATTTTTTTTTCTTATTTTTTTTTTTTTTAAGAAAAACCTTGTCAGCATTTTAATTTAACTTTAATTAAGCTTTCAAAAAATTATGTCAAAGTTAATTAACAGGCTAATGAAATTTAAGTCAAAGACAATAACAATTTTGAATATTTTAGAAGGACAAAGAAATCGAGAATATTATGTCACGTGATATATTTTAAATAATTACTTTAACAAATTAGATTTAAAACTCGTGTGACATTAAATACATCCGTTGGTCACATTCTTTCTTTTTTTTTTTGTAAAAACTTTGTTGCAAATTTTCAAGCGGAACATTTTCATAATTGAGGCTCTTTCCTTTTCCGTCACTATACGCACGTGACAAAATTACTTTTCCACTAAAGCACTAGGTAACGACACTACAGCCTGACATACCACACACTACGTAAAAGCAAAAGTGAAATAACCGAGTTTTCTAACTTTGTAAAAAAAAAAAGTAAACTTTGCTTATTAAGTCAGTTTTCGAATTTTCGAAGGGTAGTTACTCTCGTTGAAGCGACGATCTAATTTCAAGAAAGTTACCGTTATCCTTTTATTTTTTTTATACTTTTTGATAAATTTTCTTGTTACAACTGGGTCGCGCGAGTATTTTGCGGTTGAAATTGTTCTTTATTGGAGTTTTTCTTTGCGAAAGTTTTTGTTATATTTACATGACGCTGAAAAGAATATACAATCCGTATTTTATTAGTTTAATCCGATGTTTATTTTAAAAATATATATCATTTTGATTTATCTTGGTTTTCAAATATCTATTTATTTTCATAAACAGCTTAAAATTTTTATTTTATATTTTCTTTTAAAAAAAAATCAGTTTGCGTATATCACTTTAGTATAGCTCGTGTAAATGAAAGGGTACACACGAGATGATCTAGTATATAAAAGTAAACGCCAATAAACGCAAGTATGATATAGGCGCTTCTCGTGCAAAATTCCTCTGCGTCATAAAGATGTTTAGATGCATATCGTATACATACACGTGAGTGCCTACACGACGCAATAAATTTTCTTTTTTAAGTGAAGATATCAATTTTATTTAGCTTTTAACTTTGAGTGCTTATGTGATATATCAAAAGTAACTAATTTTTTACGAGTGTTAAAAATAATTAAAAAAAAAATATATTAAATTCATACGGTTGAAAAAAAAAAGAATAAATTATTTTAAAATCGGTAATAAAGTTATAATCCTATTAAAAACTTATACCAACTATACAGTATATAATTTTATAAAAAGCTTAGACAACGATGACGACGAAGACGACGAAGACATCGTTTAAATGTATAACATTGTTATAAGGATATAGCAATTAATCCGCGCTTGCCATGCGATAAATCACGTTTACGACTTTGTTCCGTAGTTAATAACGCGAACGAAGAGTAAAATTCTCTTTTCTCTCTCTCTCTCACTCTTTCTCTCTTTTAGTCCGTAAAATCTTATACACTGTCTAGATATACATAAACCATAATACACATGAAAGAAAATTTTTCTCACCGATCACTGCACATTTTACGTCGCGTCGCGTCTTTATATACGAGCCAAATTTATAACTGACGTTCAAAATTAAATTAAATTAAATTATTAATCGCGATCACGCTCGATCAACTCTAAGAGCAAAAAAGGAAAAATATATACGTATATTTAAAGAAGCATAAACACGTGTGTAAAACATTGTAGAGAGAAGACATACCGGAGGCAGTGTAGTACAGAGTGACTAGCAAGTATCCGGTAGTAAATACAGATATATAGTTAAATCTGTACACAAGGAATTACGTGTTTCCCACACTAGTCCATCGGTAGGTATATAGGTATATGTACTGTCCATCTATTCACCACAACTTGATATATAAGTACTGCCAGAGGCAAGCAAATCTTCAGTCGACCTCCTTACTTATAGATCAAAGAGTATAGTCGTCCCATCAGGTAGATAGATAGGAAGAGAAACGTGAATTCAATGAGACATGGCCTGTTCATGCGTGTATATGTATACTTAAATATACGTACGGATGCAGATTCGCGATCAACGCCAGTCGGGAGTCAACTGATCGCTTTCTCTCTATGTCTCTTAGTTCTTTAGCCTCTCTCACTTAGCTTAGTAAAGCTCTCTTTCTCTCTCTCTCAAGTATGTGTATATAAGTCCCGGAAGCTTTTTCGTCGCGCACACACTTTGCGGTGCTATATAGAGGGCTACGAATATATATATATATATATATATATATATATATATATCTCTTTCGGTTTATTTATACGCGTGTTAATATATGCCGGGTTAAGAAAGAGAGAATGAGAGAATGCGAAGTCACACCGGCGACGGCGAAAAACAGATGCTGAGAGAAACTGTCAAGTGAATAGGGTAGATACTTTGGTTTTTTCATTATCTGTTTTTTGTGGTAAAAGAGAAAGATTTAGATAATTGTTTTCAATAGTGGAAGAATCGATAAGTTCGTGGAATTTTGTGATGAGAGAAGATAGAGATATTGAAAAAGGGATATATCGAAATATCAAGATTTTATTTGTCTGTGTATATTAGTGATATAATATGAGAGTTTTTGGAGACGTGTGTACGGTGATTGATTGTGTGTCTTGAAAAAACGATATTTATCTTTTTTTTCTTTATTTTTTTTAAAAACCGCAATATACAACTTTTAATTTTAGATGTAAATTCATCTTTCGCTTCGTTTTGTCTCTTATAAATAATGACCTATATTTTTGTTTATTCGAAAATTTAAATATAACTATGATCGTGTTTTGATTTATTAATTTTTCATTTTATTTATTTTTTTTTTAAGTTGACATATCAGAGAGATATACTGAAGTCCGTAAGCTGTTAAATCCTCTTCCGCATAACAACCCAAAGCTCGAGTCATTGAAAATTTGCGGATTTTCTCGGGAAATTTGACTAACAAGAGCCGGTGTCTCTCTCATTAAAATTTTATCCAACCTTACTCTCCTTCCTCATCCCCCTTCTATACACACTCATCTCTTCTGATCCCTCACAGTTATTCTCAAACGTGCTATAACGTCCACACACCGAGAGACTAAAATTTAATTAACCCCCCCTCACACCCTCTTCCATCATACTTTCTGTTCATTATTATTTATTTATTTATTTATCCATCGCCTCACACAAGTATTATACGGATCAACGTCATGTTGAAGGGGATGCTAAGGCGCGTGTGGAGGGATAGTAGACGGTATTAACGAAACTAATCTCGTACAGCCTCAAACTGCAAATTGCTTCTTCTCGTCTCGCTGATCTCTCTCGGCTATATACATTGTCGTTGACAGCAGCAGCAGCTGCAGTTTCTGTAATACAACAAATCGAGTCTGTACACACACGTGTCTTTCTCTCTTGGGAATATAAAGACGACGATGAGTATATAGTTTAAGTTGCCGAAATATATTACGAGGAGGTAAAGCGAATATTGGGGGGCGTGGTGTATATTATAATCGAGTTCGGGAAGGGATGTTAAACTTGCTTTAGTTTCAAGTTCAAAATCACCATGATTCAACTTATCTATAACACCAACACACGATATCTAATGCTTACATTCAATTTCATTTGACTGTGTATATACAATAAACTTTACAGACATACATACATACATCAAAAGCTATAAAAAAAAGGAAAAAAAAGAAAGTAAAAAAATACGGCAATATAAACACAGAGCAGTTGGTCGATTATTGGTCCAGACACTCACAGACTGCAGTATTTCCAGCATCTATATATGTAGCAGTATAGTTTCTATAGCGATGCACCATTTGAAGCACAACAATGCCGCATTAAGACTATATCTTTCTCTCTAGAGTATATCCCATTATCTCTCTTTCTCTCAACAAAATCGTCAGTCTCTCTCTTTTTCGCAAAATAGCCTAGCAAATTTAAAAAAAAGAAAAAAAATACAACACAACGCCGCTGGCGACGCGTGAACCTACTTTCCAAAGAATCAACCAACCCAGCTGTATTGAAGCTGTACATTGAAAATTCACGTCTGTATTGTCCTATAAGAAAGTCAGGAGGGATATATACATTTAGAGGTGGTCCATAGGAAAATATACATATATATCCGATGGTATTGTTCTAACAATCAAGAAGGATGCTTTCCTCAGATTTTAACCGCAGAAGCTCAACACACACCTTTGTGAGTCTATCCTCTCTCTCTATTCTCTATCTTATTCTAATGACTATATAGATATATATACGTTTGACTTTTCACGCGCAAACTAGGGAGACTTTATGAGTCTTTCTTTCTTTCTTTTTTTTCTTTTTACTTTCAAGCTCAAGCAAATTTTGCCTATTGTCTCCAGCTATATAGCCTACGGGGGTATGCTCGTAAAACTTGGCAACTGGTAATTTCGCTTTTTTTTCTCTCTCTTTTGCGACTATCTATAAATAAAGTCTCTGTACTCGGTGTCTTATTGCCACAGAGAGAAAGAGACGTTATATTGCTCTCGACTAATGAAATTTCGCCAGCTTTTCTTTTTTTTTTTTTCTTTCTTGAAGCAATTTAAAGCAGAAGAAATTATGCTCTGCAGCACGTAAATTCGCGCGTCACCAAAGAATTAGGTTCACAAAACTAAAAAAAAAGGAAAAGGGGGATTGATTTTTATTTCAAGATATACCGGATCATCGATCAGCCCACACATGCTTCTTTCACATATCAAGCTCGACTACTACTACTGGCCAATAAATCACAGCAGTGACGACGATCGACGCCAGCCGCGACTGTAGAAGTAAGTATAATCTGGTCGTATTCACGTATACACTTATCAAAACTCTACACAAGAGAGAGCACACCAAAGAATTTGGCAACGATTTTCCATTTGCTTTTCGTAAAATAAAAAAAAAAAAAAAAAGCTCGAGAGATGGAGTAAAATTCGTATATATAAAACCGTACACTTGCACATTACCATCACTTTACGCGAAAAAGCTCCAAAGTGCCAGTATGTGAATTGCGGGTGTACTTTACGCTTGGTGAAATGCGAGTATTACGCGACGTTTCTACTCGGTTTATTTATAGTAAGTGTAGAGTATAAAACAAGAAGTATAAGAGAAAGAAAGAAATTTTGGGGTCGTAAGTATATAGAAACGCCCTTCCGTTTAAAGTTGGAGAGTCCAGCAGCTTATAGGTCGAGCGGAAAATTGTGAAAATTGACGAGTTCCGCTGTACTTTTGCGAAGTACATATATATATACTCCTACTGCCTGCTGTTGTACTTTTCTTCCTCTTTGCGATGCGGAAGTTCTTGTCGTTGTCATTAACAACGTGTTACCGTCTTTTCTTTGTTTCGGATTGTCAAGTCCAAGGGAAACGTATATATAATGTCAAGTTGGTGTATGGTGATGTATATAAGGCTTGGGTGTGGCTCTCTTAATATTGCTAAGAAGAGTAAGAGATATAGAGAAGTCGCCAATTTTTCATTTGGTTAACTTGTTCCTTGGTATTTCAGTTTACTCAACTGAATTATGAGCTTGGTAAGATCTGGATATGGATGCATATAGATATGTATATACGAATATTTGGCTTAACGCCATTATGTAATTTTATTTTAAACTTGTATATAATCTCTTATTTCTGTCTCATCAATCGTTTTTTTTTTTTTTTAACATCGTTTACTTGTTCTGTAACTATATACCTACTTGTTTCTTGTATAGAGAAAGAAAAAAAATGTTTATAACGAGTATATCCGGATTATTAACATAAATTATTTTTCGTTTAATTAGCAGAAATTGATGTTTGTTGCGCTCGTTAACACGTTCTGTATTTATTTTTATGCATCAAGATCAAAATGTTTATGCTAATAAAATTTGGATTATAACGTAATTTGTAGCTTATAAAAAATGACTAATATAATTGGAGGGGTTGATAATAATCTTGATAATAAATTAATTATAGAAATATAAATATAAGTATACCAATTATAAAAATTTCAGAATATATCTTACCTTTTTACTAGATTTAAAGACGTTGCATCTGAAGGAATTATTACTACCATCTCGTGCAATGTAACTAAAAATCTTGAGATCGTGACTATCGTGTGATACGTAAAATATCCTGTAGATTGGATGATGCATTATTGCAAGTTTACTTTCGTCATGCCAATGTTGCTTCTTCTGTAAAATTGGAAACTAAAAAGTTCGGTCATTTGAATGGAGACTTTTTTCAACAATTGTGCATTTAGGGTATTTAGGAAGTAGGGAACGATAAAAAATTGAACGAATTGAAAAGGATAATATATAGGTAGTAGAGTTATGAGTTATCGATTTTATCGATTATTGACCCTATATATTTTAAAAAATACTTGTAGGTTGGTACCGTGAGAAAATTATTGCCATGCGAATTTATAACTTTACAACAAAAAATATTGCTAATGTGATGAATTTGTCAAATTAATGCGAAAATATTATTGTCACATAATAGTCAAGCAAAATGTTGTAAATATTTAATACTGCAATAAAATACATTTTACTATCGGATACATATATTCTTGTATGTATTTTTTAAAGTTAATGTTTAACGATCAAATCCATAAATTATTATGGCCATATAGATGTTTACTTTATTACAAGAAAATCTTATAAGATCTTTGTAATTTATAATTCACTTATTCAATCGTAATTCGTTTTAGCCTTTGAGATTACCCTAAAATTATGATACGCCCCAGACGAAAAACGATCATTCTTATAAAATCTAAATTTAACTAAACGTCGCAAGGGATTAAGAAATAAATCGAGCAATTAAAAATCAAATAAAAAAAATAAAAAAATAAAATAGTGGTAATACAAAGACACAAGAATTATAAGTAAAGAATAAAAAAGAAGACGACGAGTAGATAATATTGAAAAGATAAAAGAATATAGCCGTGTATATAGGTATGCAGATGATGTGTGCATATATAATATATATTATGTTATACATACCTTCTTCTTCCTAAGCGTGACCTTCAGACCGTCTACGGAGACCTCCAGCGTTACTTTCTTCTTCTTGATACCCTTGGCCTTGAACTCGTACTGCAACAGGATAGTCGTCGTCGTCGTATCGAGCTTACTCGGCGATATATAAGAAAGGTAGGAAGAGGGGAGAGGAAAGACTGCCGATCGCAATCGGCAGCTCGTGTATAGACCGGTATGTATGTATGTATGTGCGAGAGTGCAGAAACTCGTTTTTGCTCCAGCACAGACATATATACACACATACCTTTTCTTCGATACACATGTGTATATGGACGTATAGTATGTGTGTGATGCATTTATACTCACGCGAATGCGTCGCATAGCCGCCACGATCTCCATTCGGCTGGTGGGTCGTGGCACCTCCATTGAACCAATGAGCTGGAACAAGTCGATATAATTGCATCAGAGAGCGGACTTTGGCCCCCACACGAAAATTAACGATTCAATGAGAAGGGGAGGGGGGAAATTTTGCGACTAACTGTGGTCTCGGCTTGATATTCGCTTGGGAATATATATGTATATGTATGGTAAAGAGAAAACAAATTGGATGGTTATAATATGAGGTGTACGTGATATGAAGGTGTGTATAAAGGGATTTTTTATCCAACTATCCGTGACTGGGGTATGGCTCTTTAATGTCTGAGTTCTTTTTTTTTCTTCTTTTGTTGTACTTTATCTTTCATCAGAGCGAATTAAGAGTGAAATTGAAAAAAATGAACTTTTGTATTGGAGGAGAATATTAGGTTCTTTTGTATATATGGGTATACCAAGCTTTCTTTAATATAATGGGGTTTTTGTTGTTGCAAAATCTTATATTGAATTCATTTTTTATATAATTATGATAAATGATATTATTTATTTATTGGGATAAAGATATCAAAGTGAAATGAAAAGTTAAATATGAAATATATAGTTGGAGTTAATTTTTTAATAAAAGGAATTTTTAAAATTTATTAACTTATCAATTTAAATCGTTCGCAAGAATAAAGCTCCATTATATTTCATTTATTAATCAAGAGCTATACCTGATAAATCATGTATGAATTAATAAATTAAATATAATAGAGCTTTTTAAATAAAACATGAATTCACATATTTTATAACGCATCGTACTGGAATAATGTCCTAACACATATAAAAATAAAATAAATTTTATTTCAAATTATTTCACGATTTTTATCAAATATTCATTTAAAAAAAAAAAAGTTCAATCATATTTACTAGGCATTAAAAAATAACTGCAAAAAAGGAAAGAAAAGTAAAGTAAAGAGAGTAAAAAAAAAAGAAAGAAATTGAATGAATCTCGTGTACTTTTATAGCTCGATTCTCTAAAGTAAATTTTCCTTCGCTAAATGCTGAGCATGCACAATATATAGAGGAGTATAAAATTGGTATATTCCAAAGAGAAATATTGCATTAATTATAAATCTCATTTCACTGAGAGACGAGGTAGTACAGCCAAGAATGGTAAAATCGACTATAAAGGCCTTGTACAGACTATAGAAGAGAAAGATTATAATAATAATAAAAAAAAAATATCAGAATCCAAGAAAGTATGATCTTGTCGGTTGTTATGCTCCGATGATCCGTACTTGGTTGCATATACACGAAAGAATTAACGGCTTTCTACAAAATCGTTTAAAATACTAAAAACATATTCTCTCTTTTAACAATCAAATAAACAACAACAACAACAAAAAGAAGAGAATAAAATCATGTCTCCTCATACTTTTATAATACAATATTATTCCAAGTATAAAAATAATTTTATTTCCCAATAAACATTTCATATCAAAAGTGCGACCCCTCCTCTATTCTATATTACATCCAACCGCAATGTAATCTATTCCAGACAGTAAAAGAGCCTACAAACCTAGTAATTTCCGTCGTATACATAAAAGTATATACCTATATCCCATCGAGCAAGTTTACCCTCTATATCAACTGGTAAAGGCCATATTCCAGTCTCGTCGTCTCAACCAAGCAAAACTTTATTTTTTTTTTTTTTTCATCTCCTCTTTGCTACTGCTGCTGCTGCTACCTTTGAAAAATAACAAGCAAAACTCACCAGTCGATCAACGAACTTGAAAAAAAAGATATATAGGTAGATACGAAACAAGACGACCAAGCTCAAAGAGGATGAGACCAGAAGAAATAACGTAAAGTCTGTGTATAGAAAAAGAGCGGATATGAACGTGTTCGCGCAGTAGCAGCGCATATATGGAATTGAAATTAAGAGAGAATAGAAGCTTATCGTGTACGTGTGTGAGTACACTTGTACGTGAATAACGTGTCTGGTGTGTAGCAGACTGTTGTCGATTCTCGGCATACACAAGGTGGGGCTGAAGTATTGAAAAAAGGCTCAGCTTATAGACTGTGTGTTAAAAGCCTCGGGGACCATATAGATTGTAATGGTAAAATAGTGTGTGTGTGTGTATGAGCTAAAAAGGGAAAAGAGGGAGAGTAGGTGAAATTACAGAGAGGATATAAAGCTAGTAGGGAGAGGCAAAGAGAGAGAGAGAGAGAGAGAGAGAGACACGTGTGGGGGTGGTGGTAGCTTCGGGGAAGGACACGTATCGACGTATATATAATACAGCGAATGATTAATTCAGGATACATGTATATACATATACAGGTATATATCTGCGGTTCAAAAAAGCAAGGGTGAGTATATGTTGTGTAGGAAAGGGGAGAGAAGTTTTTATGTTCTCTCCCTAGATATGTATACGCAGTTTTTGCATGATTTAAGCTTGTAATAGGTTGTGCGAGTGAAGGGGGAGAAAAAAAAGAAAAGGATATATATTCGCGTGTTGAGAAGGTGTTTTCATGCGGGAATAAAAAATAAATAAAGTAAAAGCTAGTGTATAAGTATATAATATATGGAGATATAAGTAGTTTTTCCTTAACAACTACTACACTTGCGTCGTGACGAGGTGACTGAGAAGAAAAATAAAGATCTGCGCGTTCGTAGGTACGTCTTACTCTATAATACTGCTCTCTTTCACAGCCATAACGGATTCTATGTGATTATTTTTCAATCGAGTACCTATGTGTGTATATATAGTGCAAAGTGTATACTTGTATAGCGGTGTTTGGAAGAGCAAGAGAAAGAAGGAAAGCTTTTAAAACCTGCAAACTCTGCACGATCTCGGATAATCCTACGGGTTTGGGATATCCCTGTAATATATATGTACGAGGAAGAGAGAGAAAGAGAGAGTTTGTTTTGTGGTCTGATACAGACGTAACTCATATCAGGGAAGAATCGCTGCAACGATATGTCTTATCTCGAGCGCACAATCGTAACGGATGGCCAGTTTAAAATAGAAAAAGGAGGGGTATACGTATATGTATACGTATAGATATAAAAGGGATGCTGGAAAATGTTTGGAGAACACGCGAGAGAAGGGAAAATATAGAGCATTTGCAGATGTTACCATTAGAAAGAAAAAAAAATCAACCGTAATATGCTAGAGTTGGAATAATTTTTTTCTTTTTTTAACGAATTCGCGTAGAGAGAGATAAATGAAGCAAGTGATATCAATTTTGCGATATATTGTATGGGATTTTATGTACCGAAAATGTGAATCTGTATAGTTTACAGGGCAATCGTCCAAATACAAACCCGCAGAGAGAAAGAGGAAGAGATAACGTTGCGTTTTGGCAGAGAAATATACGATAAAAACTGAGATAGAAAGAAAAAAAGCTTGGCATTCATACTATATGAAGTCCTGTGTA